>CM038795.1:44681039-44841659 GCA_021764765.1 Vicia sativa
CTACCATGAGCGAACCAAACACATTGATGTGAGGCTGCATTTCGTCAGAGGGGTAATCGAGCGTGGAGAAGTCCAAGTACTGAAGGATGCGACAAATCATAATGATACTGATATGATCACCAAGACATTGCCTAGTTGCAAGTTTTTCCACTGTATGCAGTTGATAAAGTTGTATGAAGAAAACTAGTTCGTTAATTGATAATAGAGTTTGTTCCAAGGTGGAGATTTGTGAGATATTGGATCAAACTCTATTGGGTCAAAGGTAGTATCTTGGTTCAACGGTTCGACAAATTTTAGCATGCAGTCGAAGTTTGCTCACATGTTGTTGTCGAAGTGTTACAAGCTGTAGTCGAAGTGTGTTCTAACTTGTAGTGTCGAAGGATGCTAGGATTGTTAACATCGAATTAGGTCTGTTTGTTATGTCCAATTAGTTAAGTTAGCTTGTAATGGGTATTTGTGATAAAAGTCCATTAGTTTAGTATGTTAGATTTATTATAATTAGCATACTAGTCTCTCATCTTTGCATACTGCAAATCCTATTTTAGGGTGAGAGGATTATTTGTTATTCTTGTATACTTGTAATCTTATTTCAAGAGTAAGGAAAGAATAACAGTTAATAACTCATTCTTGTGTTCATTGTGTTTTTCATTCTTTTTCCTACCCTAATTATTTTTTTGATTATTAAGCAACAAATTTATTTTTGTTACAAGACATCCGATTCACAACAAGAGGAGACTTTTAGAATACACAACAATTATGATGAGATAACAAATAGTATTGGGGTGAAAATTAATGTAGTTACCGAGGAAAGAGTTAATACACATTAGAAGAATTATGGACGAAACTTCATCTAAAGTAGAGTTTATTAAGACAAAAATCCAGACAACAGTGGTTAAGAAATGATAACAATTAAAAATTCTTTCATAATGCAATAACGGAGAGGAGAAGGAAAGGTAATCTAGCCATTATAAGGAATGAGGATGGGTCTGATTGTAATGATGTTAAAACTATAAAGGAGGAAGTGGCAAAGGTGCTTGAAGAAAAATTTGGTGAGCATGAAAAGTACAGTGTTGAATTTACAAGACTACCGTTCAAGAAATTATCCGAGGTGGAAGGTTTGCGTCTGGAGGCGCATTTTCAAGAGAAGAAGTGTGGAAAGCTGTTTGGGAGTCAGAAGGTGAGAAAATTCTAGGCCCAGATGCACTGAATTTCAAGTTTCTACATGAATGTTGGGTTTCTTGGAGGAGAATTCAGTGATGTTTGTGAACGAATTCCACCTGAATGTTGCACTTCCAAAGGTTATCACATCATCATTCATTTCCCTTATTTCAAATAATAACAACCCTCAAAATTTGAAAGAATATAGACCCATATGCCTTGTTAGGTGTTTATACAAGGTGTTGGCCAAAATTCTTGCAAACAGGATCAAGAAAATCTCACATTGTCAATCTGCTTTTGTCCCAGGAAGACAAATTCTGGACGAAGTAGCTGTCATTAATGAGATTATTGACTTGTCCATTAGAGATAAAAGGGAGTGTTTAATTTTGAAAGTAGACTTTGAACAAACATACGATTGTGTAAAGTGGAGCTATCTTAGGAAGATGTTAGTAGCTTTAGGCTTTGGTACAAAATGGTGTAGGTGCATGGAGGCGTATGTATTTAAAAGAGCATGTCAATTTTGGTGAATGGTAGTCCTACAAGAGACTTGCAGTTGAAAGGAAAATGAAGAAGAAAATTAGATGAAAAGCAAATCATCAGAACAACCATCTCATTCCATGCACTTAATACTATATATTGCACTGAATACAAGTTATACAAACAAAATGATAAAATTAGAACCTAAATGAAAACCCAACCATTAATTACATCTCAATATTAGACACACTAGTTAAATTTATTTAACACATTATTGTAACAACTTTGAAGTCACTCATTCTAAACCTCAAAGGGTGCTAAATCTCATTTTTGTTCATCTTCTTAGTCAATACTATTAGACACACATAATTAGTTTACTTTATTTGGTAGATTAATTACAATTAGTCACTCATTAGAAGTTTTGGGAATGCTAATTGACATTTGACTCATATCTGTTTTGCTTCCATCATGCTTTGATTTTTTCTTACTATCCTTACTACCATAATTGCTTGAACCATCTTTAATGCTTATCTGCAACAACATAAAAATCATGTTTATAAAATGTATTAGGTTTTTGTAGCACCGACATCTCTGAACAAAAGTGTGTCTGTGGTATTGTCCGTGTCTGAAACCGACATCAACATTTGTGATTACGTTTAATTTATTTACTTTTTTCAAACTATTATGATATTATCAGTGTCGATGTGTCAGTATCAGTATCGTGTTTCTGGTGTCTGTGCTTCATACTAATAAAAAAATTCTAACCTTTGAATGCTCATCATGAAATTGATAACTTGGCACAGTTTTCCTCCTGGACACGGTTCTTTTAGCTTTGAAATTTGTCTTTGTAGTTGATAATTTGAAGTTGCTAGCTTTTTCTTCATGTGAACTCATCGAATAATTATCAAAATGAATCGGCACTTCATTCGATCCACAACTCTCTTTTTCTTCGCCACCAGCACCATCTAAAAAATCTAGTCTTTATAGTGAATTTGTGATCACTTGTGAAATTTTCATACTGATTCATGGCATGACTCTCAACCGATGAAGTGTCTTGAAGTCGAGTTGCCATCCATCTTTCAAGCCAACTCCAGCTCATATTTTGTTCCATGTTGTTATGTTTTGCTAGTTTTCTCTTTGAACATATCCGTAGCTGCAACAATAGCGGATAAACAACTTAATTAAGCGCTTATTACTTAACCGCTTATCAATGGTTTTTGTTTATTACCTGTTGTGAGAAAGCATAAGCCAATGCTCTTTCTCTCCTTGTTGTTGCCTCCATTCTGTTCTGCATTCTCATTTTTGAAACATTGCTACTCACAGTGCTGTCATCCCAATCTTCCTGAAAATTTTCAATATAACTTATAACTCCTTCCGTTTCATATTATAAGTCGTCTAAAGTCCGCAACACGAGTTTAGTATGATTTCTTAAACTATATTTGACTTTTAGCAAGACCATCTTAACTTTTGTGAGACCCTGTACTTAGTCACAGTTCTACCGTGACAAAATAAATATGAATTCTATTTAATTACAGTTTAACTGTGACAAATGTTTCATGACACTCTATTTAACCATAATTTAGTCATGACAAATTTTGGTCCATGCGCAGTAATCATGTCTTTCACGCCCTCGGCGTCTTTGAGAAAAGTGGCCTACTGAGAGATTAAACTTTACAACAACATCATCATTACACTTGAACTTTAAAAAACTAGAGGAATCTTCTTTACATATTTTTAACCACTCTTCAATTTTTTTCCTTTTGTTTTCGGATAAAATGTTAACCACTCTTTTATTTAATATTAACATAAGAAGTTTAGTTCACAAAGTAACATTGTGTTATGTTATAATAACTTGTACCTTTTGCTTTATTCCTCTTGTTCTATTCCTGTTCTGGATATGATTGTAAATGCTCATACTTTCTCCTTCAAGTGAGAAAACTTCTGTAGAATTTCCTGTTTGAACTTCAACCGATGTAGCCATAGATTTTCTATCCGGACTTTCCCTTACTAAATCGAGCTTCTCTTCGCGAGTTTCCGACTTTACGATTTCTTCCTTTTTACACCTTAACTGAAATGTGTAGCATAAACAAATATTAATTCCTTATGCATGGCTTAAACATACTAAAAATTTAAGTAATTAGTAAATGATTAGTGATCTAACCTTGAAGGTTCTATATGCTGATTGAATTATAATAGCTGCTTCTTCTTCATTCAATGATTTATGGTTTGAATATGGTTTTTTCTCTATTGCATTCTCAACAGTTTCTTCACTCTTGGTATCTTCTTTATCATTGACAAAATCTTCTTGAAGAGACTGTGTAAGTGTGACTTCAGAGCTCTTGATTGAAGCTGAATCTTCTTCTGCAAGGACTGAGTTGAATTCATTGCCACACAAGTATGATTTAACAGAAATCCATCTTCGATTTTCGGTCGAATTGCGTCTCATTATCTGTTAGCATGAGAACATTGAATGAACATAAATTTGGAATGCAACTACAAAATTGAGCAAATTACAAAATGGTATCATGCTAGTTTTATGGCTGATAATCATCTGCTGAGTTTAAATCTGATATCGTTGTGGCCTCAACACATGTTGAGGCTACATTTCATTTGACTGTGATTCACGATAATATTATTGTTGTGAATCACAGAGAGAAATTATATAATTTGAGAGACTTACTTTGTTTTCATGAGACCTAATAGCATGATTTCTTGAGAAGACATTTCTTACCAAGCCAACAGTGAAACCCATCTAGGCTTGGCAATTCCAAAAGAGAAAACTTTCACAATGACATTAATTGTACTCAACTATATAATATATATGCCAATGCACGTTTGATATAAAGGTTGTTACATTATTAGAGTTGGATATAAAGTATAAAAGTCAAGTAAAATTCTTGCTTGATCCAACAATAATATAAATTAAGATAAAGTTTTTCTATTTTGGTTTTGAAATTTAGTATCATTTTGTGCCAATTAGAAGTTCGATAACGAAGATGATCAGTCATCATCCAAAGTTATAAACTATTGAAGGTATTGTATACCCACTATCTTAAAATCCACACTCGATACATGCCGAGACGGTTATTCACTATTCAATTTTTATAATTCACTTACGGACTTAGACATTCCTTAAAAAGAAGAATGTTACGACGGACTATTCCGATTTTATAATTTTACAATTATTTAAGATGTTATATTAAATAAGTACTTTATGCCTAAAAATAAAGTAGAATAAATGACATGTGTTCAGTAGAAATTAAGTACTAATAATGATCTGTCTGCAAAGCTGGAATGGAACCACTAAATAAGAAAATAATAGAAAGAAAAAAGAGTATGAAATTGAGTGCAATGTTTTTATTACTTTTACATCACATATGTACACTTTTTGCACATGGTTTCAAGTGGATAAGCTTTTTTATAAAGCTTGCTTGTTACTGGGGTTATGTCTATTCCTTTATGGTTAATATGTCTTCTGTCAAATGTGGTCTTTTTTTATCTTATGCTACTTTATTTTGATCCAAATAGCTTTGGGGACAGGTAAGGAAGGTAGCCATACAAAATGCTATTTGGGATTCTTTATTATCAATTTCTAAATGCTTTTGCAGGTTGTGTTATTTATTTATTAGTAGTTAGGATTAATTCATATAAAAGATATTCCCTCTGTCTTTTAATAAGTGTCTCATTCGAATAATACGCGGGTTTTAAAAAAATGATTGAATATGTTAATTTTAATAAAAAAATTAATGTCATTTATTAGAATACCCCTATTAATTATAATTAATAGAGTAGTTGAATAAAATGAAAGTTAATAAATAAGGATATAGTAGTGGAAAAATAAATGACTGATGCATTGAAATTGTAAGTGGACAATTAATTTGAGACAAAAAAAGTGCAAATAAGACACTTATTATGAGACAGAGAGAGTAAGATACAATATGTTCGGAAATAACACAGATGAAAAAGAAAAAATAAACACAGTTGAAAAAGAAAAAAAAAACTAAATACAACCAACAACACAAGAATATAACGTGAAAACTTCAAAACCCGAGAAAAACCACGACCGTTGTCTAAATAGACAACTAGAGAATTATTACTATGTGAAAATTTTACAATAAATAGACTTCTCTACTCTCACCCCAATCCCTTAGTACACACTCTTACAAAGCAAATATTTAAACTAAAAGTCAAATATAAGCTTAAAGTGCTATTGATTGGTGTATCTAAGAACAAAGACTTAGGTCCAATATATAGCATTGGTCTCCCCCTTGCTTCACCACACTAAGTAATGTGAGACTTCCAAAAAGCTACTTTTTAACCTCCTTTTTATTAAAAGAATTAAGCTTACAATCAACCCCAACAATCTCTACCAACCAATCTCTATCTTGATTGTAATGGTCTTCAATCTTCATTGTCTACACCGACAATCATAATTCTCATTGTCTATACCGACAAATCAAATTATCATACTCCACCATAAAGGGTATACTACACTTGAAACTAAATCATTCCAAGAATTTTCTTTACGTCGAAACCTTGCTGAAAGATTATGGTGCAACTCCCATGTTGACTTTTAGGAAGTTCTCCAGCCATCGACACATCTCACCACACACATTGCATCAATGCCAACCAATGCCCATGTGTTGTTTTGAATCCGCTAGCAATGATTTGTCCTTTTGCATGGTATAGCGGAAATACCATAAGGACACACCTTATCTTCTAGAAAAGATCACCATCATCTCCCAAAATAAGGGAGGCGTTGCTAGCACTTGTCTCAGAATCTTTTTCAGATACTGCTCCACCTGGATAATTTCTCTTTAAATGCCCAGACTTTCTACACTTATGTAATCCTGATTGTATCATCACATCCTTGACTTGTACTTTCCACAAGGCAAAGTTGATTCTTCCATCAAACTTCTCTATGTCAAACTTCATATCACTTGAATAAGACATATAAGTTGCGCGCAGAGTGCAAACCGTGCACCAGGTAGGTTCCCAGAAAAAAGAGGTGGGTCACAACGGACATGCTTAAATACCAAGTCTTTCCTTAACCAGAACCTCCCTAAACATCACTTTCACAATACCACCCCTTATTCAACACCTTCACAATTCTTTTCTTATGTGGAAGACCAGACAATGCATGACCACGAGAGAATACTAAAATTGTGATATCTAATCGAACAGCTCGATACCACTATTGAGAAATAACACAGAGAATACTAAAATTATGATATCTAATCGAACAGAGAATTATTACTATGTGAAAATTTTATAACACATAGACTCTCTCTCTCACCCCAATCCTAGTACACCCACACAAAGAAAATATTTAAACTAAAAGTCAAATATAAGCTTAAAGTGCTATTGATTGGTGTATCTAAGAACAAAGACTTAGGTCCATTTAAACTAAAAGTCAAATATAAGCTTAAAGTGCTATTGATTGGTGTATCTAAGAACAAAGACTTAGGTCCATATATAACATTGGTCTCCCCTTGCTTCACCACACTAAGCAATGTGGGACTTTCAAAAAGCTACTTTTTAACCTCCTTTTTTTATTAAAGGAATTAGGCTTACAATCAACCCCAACACAATATGTGAAATGTTGATGAATGATGTGAAGAATCTGCTGTTTTTTTTCTCTCTTTACAAGTTATGTTTTTCATGCTCTGGCGCCTTTACAAAGAAGGGGATAAATAAATTAAGGATCAATCAAAATGATAGTTTACTTTTGTAAATTTATAAATACTATAAAAAATTATAAAATGTAGTTGAAAATAGTTTATTTAATAACTTCAAGTTGGATAAGATGTTATAACGTGATATATCGAATTTGGAGGAAGGGGGATTAATCTTGGGTTTGAGATGATAGAGAGTTTGACACTAACTTTAGATATAAATAAGTGATGGTGACACTCTAGATATGAGATTGAACTAAATAATCTCTCTCTCTCTCTCTCTCTCTCTCCTATAGTGGCATTTAAGTCACCACCTATATAATCTCTCTCTCCACTCTCTCTATATATTTAGAGAGAGAGGGAAGAGAGAGAGAGAATCTGACCATTAATCTCATTGTGTTAGTTGAACTATTTATAAAGTGGTTGTTTTTTTCTTGACAATTTCTATAAGATAGGATTTCATCTAAAGAGAATCTGATTAAGTGTAGGTAATTGTTGACCCAATAGGGTTATTATGTCATGTTTGTAAGGATGAGGTATAATCATTTTTTCATTTCCAGATCAATTGTGATATAGTTTTAACTGTGGTATGTGATCTTAACTTGTTGGGTGGTCAGTGGTTCGCCTTGGAGATTCTAGATTTTTTTAAACACCCTTTCTTTAGAAGATAAAGAGAGAGTTATGGGTGGTTTTATGATGATTTGACATTTTGTTTTTTGGACTATTTGGAATGTACACAATGATATTATTTTCTCGAGTTCATCAATAAATATGAAAATTGTGGAAGAAAAAAACATTTTCATTGCATGAAAGTTGTATATTGGAAGATCAGTGGTGTACTCATATAATTACTCTGAGTTCAGAATCCTATCATTTATCTTAATCAATAGTTGATTGAGAATTTATGATCTAATTGAGAGAGTGAGTCTTCTACTCTACTAGTCATCTACATTTTATTGACGGTATTCCCAATAGCTTGAGCTATAACATGTGTTCAGATTGGGATGATGATTTTTAGTGCTTGAGTTTTTCATTTGGTATTGTTTTTTCTTTTCTTTACGTGGTGTGCCTTTATATAAGTAGATAAATTAATTAAGGGTCAATTAAATCAGAATGATCTCTTAAGTTTACAAATTAATAAATACATCATAAAAATTGCAAGATATTATTAAAAATAATTTAGGCTTAAATACACTTTTTAAATTATGCAGTAATGGAAATATAACTTCTTTTGTTTCATGGTTCATTTCTCTATCCAACCAAATAAAATGACTGCACTTTTTTGAAGCTTTTACCCGTTATATCAATGGAGATACATTGATGATCTGGTTAAAACAAGACAACATCAAAATTATCTTAGATGATACCATACCTATGCATTCTACAACCATATAAACGACGACTTGAGTTTGCATCAGTCCATAGTGTCATCAAGGAGTATCATGAACGCATTTGGATTCGTACCTTAATGAACGAAATTTGTTGTTACCGTTGGAAATTGATTTTTGAGACATTTAAGTTTTGAAGGAAGAATACGACGAAAGACAACAAGGATATGTTTCTTTGTGGTTGATTTGATTTCTAGGTTGGTTATAGGTAGGGGTGGAAATAGGCTAGGCTAGGATTTATAAGGCTGGGCACGGCCTATGGTCTATTCTCATTTTTTGCTCACCTTTTTGACTGGCCGAAATCCTATTTAAAGCCTTTTTCTTATTAAAATTTTCAATAAATCCATATTACTTAAGAAGTCTTATAGGCCGACCTATATATGCATATATAGGCCGACTTATTTAATATATATATATATATATATATATATATATATCTCAACCTATTTAGCCTTTTCTAATATATGCATATATATATATAAACCTATTTAACATTTATCTAATATATATGTATATATAGATCAAACTATTTAAATTATTTTTAATATATATAAAAATATAGGACCTATAAGACTTCATAGGCTTTTTTAATAGCCTAAGCCTGACCTATTTAATTAAATAGACTTTTAAAAAAGCCCAAGCTTAACCTTTTTAGCAAATAAGTCTGGCCTGACCTCAAATAGACTAGGTCATAGATCCTTGTAGGCCGATCTAGCCTATTTCCACCCCTAGTTATAGGTGGGAACGAAGAAGACGACATGTTCTTCTTAAAGTCGGGTTCCTTTTAAATATTTCTTTAGCTCAATTTTTTGTCATTTAATTATAAACCTAGATGTTAATTTCAATTAAAAATATTATAATAATTGTGAAAACAAATTATTTCAATTAAAAATGAAATAAAATCTAACATGACTTCACTATAGTAATGCCACGTCATTTCTGTGCAGAGTTTTTAGAGAGAGATTGTTTAAAGAGGAATGAAACATAAAAGAAACATTAGTTTTAGTGTTAATAGTTAAAAAATGATTTATTTCATTTTTGCACATAATAAAAATTGAGTGTGTGGAAACAATAGGATGTAGATACATAATAATACAGGTTAAAAATAAATTTTTATATTTGTTTATAAACAATTTTTAATTTAATTTTTTATATTAGTTTTAATAAATGTTAAAGATAAACTCTAATATTTAAAATAAAAATTCTTATTGTTATGAAATTAATGTAAACAATATAGCGATGAAGAAGAGAAAGTACGAGAGAAAGTGAAATTCTGAAAAATTATAACTTTACTATAATACTTACTATGAAATATGAAGATGAAAAATAAAAATATATATGGGTATGCATTATTATATTTATTCATAACACTCCTTCTTGGATGCCCATTGAGGATGCCTCGTTAAAATCTTATTAGAAAAATCTCAGTGGAAAAAAATCTAGTAAAAAAAAAGAGGATGATATTCCATATAGAAGCATTACAACACTTTTCTATATAATGGAGGAAGATCTTCCTCTATATCTAATGATCTAACAACCATTGGAGTAGACAATGGATGATATTTTTCCATATAGAAGCATTACAACACTTTTCTATATAATCTTCCTGATATACAAATATTCTATTGTCCAAATTCTCAATTTGTAAGGCTAGACATAATTTTGTTTTTCCTAGGTCCTTCATATCAAACTCTTTTTTAAAGGAGTTTATAGCTTTTGGAAGCTATTCAGGAGTTCCAATAATATTTATATCATCCACATAGACAACTATTATTGCAAATTAATTTCCACATCCTTTTATGAAAATACAAGTACAAATTGAGTTATTTGTATATTCATCCTTTAGTAAATATTCACTTAGGCAATTTTACCACATGGGTCCATATTATTTCAACCCATAGAGAGATTTGTTTAATTTGATAAAGTAGTTTTCTCGAGATCCAAAATTATGTGTCTTTGTTATATTGAACCCTTAAGAGTTTACTATAAATGTCACTATTAAGTGAACCATATAAATAATATGTCATAACTCCCATCATGTTTAAAATTAAGCCTATCACGTGCTACAAGACTAATGAAATATCAAAAATCGATTGAATCCACTACAGGTGGATATGTTTTATCAAAATCAATCTTAGGTCTTCGTGAAAATCTTTGAGCAATAAATCAAACTTTATACCATTCTTATTTTATTTTTTCATAAAACTTATTTACATTCAATTGGTTTCACATCTTGAGGTGTTCGGACTACAAGTCCAAAAGCGAGTCGCTTGTAAAGTGAGTTTAATTTAACTGAATCTGTTTATTTTGGCCAATTCTCACTTTGTCTACAATCTTTGATAGACTTTGATTCATGATCCTCATTATTATCTTTAGCGCTATATTTTATTCAAACACATTTGTCAATATTGACTTTATTTTGGTTCCATCAAGTTCCATTAATGACATGTTTTATCGAGATCTCTTTATTTTCATATATATTTCAGGTACCTGATTAGTTTTTCTGGAACTCAATAAATTATGTCAAAATACTTTTAGGATTTTCATATTCTCACTTGGGTCATCTTTAATTTTTAGATTATTTGCTTGGTAGAGGATTATTAATATTGGAACCTACTTCTCTACCATGCTTCATGCACTGTATAAATTAATTTGCAATATTAGATTATCCAACAGGAGAATCCACTTCAATTGTAGTATGAGCAACTATAATTGGTTGTATAAAATTTGCAAATGAATAATATTTTAAACTTCTGGTTTGTACGACAATCGAGATATAAAATTGTCATTGAAGTTCTTGTTCATGATTTCAGCTGCTTATTCCCTCCCCCTAATATTGGAAAAATTAATTTATTAAGTGATAATTAGCCTACTGGGCCGTAATCAAGTATTTTTATTATTTTCTCAAATTATATCCTCAAAATTGGGATTCATATCAATTATATTTTTACAATATTCTTTCATGACTAATCTTAATGTATTATATTGGAGCAATTGGAATATACATAACACATCCAAAAACTTATTTAGATGAGAAATATTACAATAAATTGTAGGTGATATATTTTCACAATTAATTACCACTTAATTAATTTATTAAGTGATAATCAACCTACTGGGCCGTAATCAAGTATTTTATTATTTTCTCAAATTATATCCTCAAAATTGGTTTTCATATCAATTATATTTTTACAATATTCTTTCATGGCTAATCTTAATGTATTATATTGTAACAATTGGAATATACACAACACATCCAAAAATTCATTTAGATGAGAAATATTACAATAAATTGTAAGTTAAGGGAGGATTAAAATATAGTATCTTGTTGACTTGATGCGGATAAATATTTTAATGTACTTGATTGCATGTTCCCAAAATATAAATTAGAAGTTATAATCTCATAAGTATCAATCATAAAACTATCTTTAGATGTCTAAAGAATGGATTTTCAAGTCCATTTTTTATCATATGAACATATGCTACAAGATGTTCAATATCAATTTTTAATAATACATGTGATACCTATCAAGAAAGTTTTGAAAAGAAAAAAAATCAGAAAATGAGATCATTGTCTGAGAAAATAGTTTCACAAACTTCTGGTTGTGAGTAGACAATAAATATTTTGCATGATATCTTAATCGATGCAACAATAAATGTCATGAAAGACTCAATTTCTCAGATTTTTTATTTTCCTTTAGAAACACACAAGAATTTATTGGATTGAAGAAACTTCTAGTTATTCAATACTAATTATTTGCATCACATTATATCTGAGATGACCCAACCAATTTTACCAACGACACATTTAAATGTAATTTGTAAACTCCATTTACAACGACATATCTTCAATTGTACTAATATAAGTGTAGTACAAGTTAGAGGAAAAGTCTGTAGATTTTCTATTATAGATTTTATGTCCAATTTTTGTGTGTGTAATACAAAGATATTCAATACCTCAAATATAATTCATATGAGTTATCTATGATGAAATATTTGGCAAGACATAAAGATAACACACAAAATAAAATATAAAGGATTAAAGTTCATTCGAATCTCGACTCTATCAAACATGATCTTACTTTCATGTGCCTTTAAGATGGACTAACGAATGTCATCCATACACTATACTTGTAAAAAGAAAAGAATAGTATAATCAAGATTTATATGAGAAATCTAATCACTATTATAATAACTTTAAAATATGTAGCAACTTTAGACTATTAATATTTTCTTTAATAGGTTGCAACATATTTTAAATATATTAAAAGAAACTTTGTAGTGCAAAACTGTAGTCTATACAATCAAAAAGAATGATACAAGTTAAAATATCCGACTCTTGCGGTCCCTAAAGAGACCTTTTTTATCTTCTCCTCTAGTAATCAATGTCTCAATTCTCTTGTTAAAATATCAATATTTAGAAATAATATGAATAAAAAAATTTATTCAACAAAACTTTGTCTAATACGATGTATTACAATTGAGGACACAAATTAAACACTGATCATCCTAATTTTGGAGCATTTATAACTATATCTAATTTGTGTAATAGTTAACAATACATTCAAAATTAATATAATAGTATCTCATGATTAAAACACTTTAATCATACATACACATATGAACATATAATTATCAAAATCATACAAAATCATATCACTAAAATTATATCATCATATAATTAATTTGTTTTACTATCCTTCAGGGAAGATCTTAAGGAACTATATAAATAATTTGTTATAAATAATGATCTCAAACATATAACCATCTTTCTAGGATACGTTAAATTATTTGCTCATTCTTCTGAAATGACAATCTTTTTATGAGCATATTACAAATTATAAATTTTAAGATCAATACAAATTTTTTTTTTATGAAATGTTTATGGGATATTTTAATATTATTCTTGCAATATTTTTGGAATGCATGAAAATCACAATTGATATTACCCTAAAAAGCTTTGTTTTACTACGAAAATTACAATGTTTATAATCCTTCAGAGATGTATACCATTAAATTATGAGGGGAAAAATTTAATCATTTTTATTCAATTTTATTTTCCAAAAATGTATGTTACAAATCTTTACATCAATAAAAGGAAAAAACTCAAATTTATTTGTGAAATCCTTATGGAATACTTCAATATTATTGATTAAATCCTCCTAAAATTCGATAATATTATTGAAGCAGTCATTTTGTTAATTATTAATATAATTGATACAATCCTTCTAGGATTTAATAATATTATAGATGCAACATTTTAAAGGTGTTTGAATGTTGAATTCTTTTAGAATTCATCAATTATTGATAAACACAATAATAAATTAAATTAATTTTTAAACTATAATTTGGAGATAGTTTAATATTAATCTTTAGTTCTACAAAGATCACATCAAAAACTATTTTCATAAACAACAGTCAAGAAAAATTGTTCTTTGTGCAATTCTTCAGGGACATGGTTGAATATTAAGTTAACATTTTTATGTATTAAAATTCAATTCTGGACAAACATATAGAACTGCTTTAATGTTAAATTCTTCTGGAATTTAACAAGAATGATCAAAGAAATTTAATATGGATGTACAATATATATGGAAAAAAAATAGTAACAAGATTATGAATTATATTATACAGGTTCAAATATAATGAGAGTATAAAGATAACTAATTAGAACTTGACTATATCATCACTCGCACTGTAGAGTCTCGTGCTGATAACGTGTTATGAAATTAACGAAAACAATATAGAGATGAAGGAGAGAAAGTAAGAGAGAAGGTGAAATTCAATTATCTTCTTCATGAACTTCTCTTTACATTGTAAAGTGGTCCTTATTTATAAGTCATTGAGAATGTGAAAAATCATAACTTTACTATAACACTTAATAGGGAATATGAAGATGAAAGATAAGAATATATATATAAACATCCATTATAATATTTATTCATAACACGTATACTTTATATTTTGATTTAAAATTTAATTGTGTGTTACTATTTTTAAATTATTATATTAATATAAACATGATGGAATATTAATATGCCATTAAAAAATATATTTATAATAAAATATTAAAATTAAACTTAATATTGTCATAAACTAATCACACTTCTTTCTTTTTTAATTTTCTTTTATATCAATAAATATCTCAAACTTAATTTATTTCTCTCTTATACCCTTTCTTACATCTTTATCTCTTATCAAATTTTTTCTCTTCTTATAATCTTTCTCACATCTTTATCTCTTATCAATGTTTTCTCTCAACCAATCACTCACTAAATCTAACTTAACCAACCTTTCAAATTTCTCCAAAGACCAAAGTACAATCTAGATGTCATTACAAGATTATTTTAATATTTTAAAACTGAAGAAGAACATAGATTCCACATCAACCATAACATCACTATTTTACATGTTACTACGATCATCCTTTAATTTTGTATAGAAAGAAAATTTACTAATTTCGTGCACAGTCCAAGTTATTACACTAAATTTATGCATATATGACATCTATTTAATTATCTCAGATGCACTCCCATCATTAAAAAATCCTTTCATTAAACCAATTTATGAAACTCATGTTATGCTCTATCAACAACCATTTTTCACTCATGCAGTAGAAATTTTTCTTGATAAGTATTTTGTAAGCAACTAAGGTTAAACTTAATAAATATTATTCAACATATACAAATGTTTTAAAAGAACTACATCCCGAGCCACTGACTTAATATCTAAACTTTGAGTATCTCTACCTTCATATCTTCTATCATAATAAGACTTGGAAATTCCTATATAGTCCACTTGCGACTAATAGTTGGACCAAAAATAAATATCTTCTTTTGTGATGTACTTTACAATGATCGAAACTTCCGAGAGATGATGATTCTTTGAATTAAGTTTTAAAAAAAACATGTATCACTCTATTGGATACACTCACCTTAAATAAATCAAATCACAAAATCTAATCTACTCATCTAGATGGGCAATTAAGTGAACTATAATATTAAAAAAAATAATGGAGGGAAATACACTTGGAATTGACACAATATGATTACATCCTCATGTTCTAACTCATTAAATTTTTCTGGATTAATAACTTTATTACATATAACATCGAATGAATAAGCACAATCTAGTTATAGTTTCTCTTACATGTTTTGGTAAGATGTCAAAAATTGTCACGGGTAAAAGTTATTGTACCAAGACATGACAATCATGAGATTTTAAACCAATTAACTTGAGATTTTTCATTAACACAATTTTCTTGATATTTTATGAGTATCCTTGGGGAACTCATATACCTACAATATTTGCAAAAGCTTTTTTTTTCTAGATAGAGTGTGACATGTTGGAGGAAAATATATTCCTTTACCCATTTCTTTTGGGGATAACTCTTGTCGTATACCCATATCTACCAAACCAAATATATAAAAACAATCTTACCATCTTTTATCTTGCCATAAATGTTTATAATTTTTTCAATCAAACTATCACACACATTTTCTCCACATACATCACATGAAGACAATGTCTTACATCGAGTCTAGATCAACATGGAAGATCAAAGAACACCATTTTTTTCATATATTTTTCTCTGCAAGATCTTTTGGGTTCTTTCTAAATACAAAATTAATGTGTTATTGTCGTGGATAAATTTCCTCTCTAGTTAAGAGCTTTGGAGCGATATCAAATTTATGCTCTCCAATGAAAGTCTTTTGCAATCTACAATATGGATGATTCAATTTTAAAATTTTTGATGCCCAAGAAAAACCATATTTTTTCCTTTCTCTATTTAGTGATTACATGTAATAGATTCACATATATCACACACTTTATGTCTCTTTACATTGTACCCATACAAATTACTTTATGCAAAGAAGTCGTTGATTGTGCAAAGTAACATGACACTCATCTTAAAATTTTCATCTGAATACACATCATCAACATCAATATCTTCCTCCCACAAAATGTTAAATCTTCAATCAATGGGATTATATAAATATCTATATCGTTTCCTGATTGTCTTGGGCATGAAGTCATCATAGAAAACATCATATATTTGCTCGATGCACAACGAAAAGATAGATAGTAAATTATGATTAGAACCAACCATGAAGTATGGTTAGTACTCAGATTAATAAACACGTTTATTCCATCACTAGAAAGTCAAATCATAAGGTTTCTTAACTCATTGGAAAATTTTAGATACAACGAATCAATTTTCTTCCATTACAAAGAATCATCTACAAGGAGAATTTTTCCATCACATTTTATTTCATCTACAAGCTATATAATATTCTTTGAGTCATTTACATTTGTAACAATATCTTAAACATTTGACTTATTAGTAGATAACACATCACCTTGGAAGGAAGGCCATTTTTTCTTGCACCACCATCACCACCACCACCACCATCATAATCATCATCATCATCATCATCATTCATGTATAATAAGCAATCATTATGACATTCATGTGTGGCTACAAAACATATCCAAGTCTATCGCTTTGAAAATATAAAAGAATCACCACTAAAATATATTTATTCCAAAGGGAAAGGGAAAATATTGATAAGACCCCAAACAATGACAAATGGTCATTGCAATCAAATTAGGGTTTGAGAGTCGGTTATGCAAGGGGAAGGTATTAAAAATCGTCACATCCGTTGTGCTCAATGCGTTCCATTTAGTTAGTTTTATGAATCGATGTTAGCGTGAATATTTACTTGTGATCTTCTACTTATTATGCTAGGAGGAAAAAAGAAAAGATTTTGTTTTGGTTTTTTATTATTTTGCTCGCCAAGATTTTAAAATCACGTGCCTACATATTCTCATGGTGCAATGAGAAAACCAGAGCTTCGTAGTATGTGGTAGAAACTGTTTGTGGGTTGGTTGATTTTAGCAAGAGATACTTAATCACATTCAAATGGAAAACATTGCTTGCTACCCCAAAATATGGAGAAGTGAACATTTGCATCACATCAAGAATGGATAATATAATATGGATTTGCGCAGATGTATGTCCTCTTCACATTATTTAATAAAATGTTCATTATCCTCATGTTCTTAGAACAAAGCTTTGTTTGCATTGTCTTGAAATAGAGGAAGCATCTCTTGTTTTATGAAAATGGTTTGACATTGCGCAAAGGCAGAAAAGAAAGATTTGATGAGTTAGATATTGATTTTAAAGTGGGATCCTTTTTTTTTCTCGAAAAAAAAGTTTTTATTAGAATCGAATTAAAGTTCATGAATGAAGGTGAGCATTCAAACACAGGTTATACAACAAGTATCCTAGGACTCGAAATGAAGGGATATATACACAATCACTCCTTTTTCATCACCTAGGGCTTGTGGCATTCGATTGCATTTATTACGCAAGGCTTTTGAAAAGGGAGATTGATGTTGACCAAAAGTTTATTTGCATTGATATGAAAGGTTTTAAAAATACTTGGGGTTAACCAATAGTTTATTGAATCAAATTGGAAATTGACTTGAGTTTGAAAAAGATTTCGAATGGCGACGTGATCAAATAATTGTGGATGGATTGCGAGTTGGTACCACATTTTAAAAATCATTTGATGTTGATCAAGCATTTTATCTTAAGAAAGGTTGATTTTATTTTTTGTCCAATTATTAAATTAGTTTAAGTTAGCTCAACAAATTAAACATCTTGAAAATTAGATAAAAAATAATTAATTTACTAAGTGTTTTTCTAACTTTACTTATATAAATACTAAACAACTAATCAATTAATTAATTTCAATAACTAAAATCCACTTAAACAAATAAAAACTAATATAGAGAATAAAAAACAAAAGGAAGAGAATTAAAACTAAAAACTAGTATCACCGTATATACATCTATCATACTATTTTTGAACTATGTGATTATGACTAAAATGTGTTTGGTAAAATTAGAAGTTGAATGATAAGATAGTGATAGATCTTTTGATCACGAACTTATAGCTTATTTTTCAAACACTATTTCAAATAGCATTTTAACTTATAGCTTATTATTTTTCTTCCTTTTTTATCCTTATTATTTTAACACAAACTCACGTTTATCCTCTATAATTTATTTTAAATTAAATTAAAATAATTATATATTAAATATCTTTTAAGTCATTTTATATTTATAAGTTAGTTAAACCGCTAATTTTACCAAACCTTTCAATAAAATTATTAGCTATTAGTCCAACTATCAACTATAACCTATAAGCTATAAGTCACCAATCATCATATATAATCTATAAGTTATCAGCTAGCTTAGGCTATTTAATGGTTGATGGCTGATAACATATAACTTATAGCTGATGGTTGTGACTGATAGATGATAAGTTAATTAAAATATTTGGTAAAATTAACGATTTAATCAGATGATAAATGTAAAATGATATAATTAGCCGATGGTTGAGATAAATTGACTTTTGGTCGACCTAATGCATGAATGACTGACTAATGGCACAAATGCAAAACAAATGATCCTGGGAAAAATTAGGGTATGACAACATATACTTGATATAGTCGAAACCCATAAAACACAATATATTATTGGTCTCATAATTATGGTTCAACAACGTGTTATCTTCTTGAAGCATGTCTTTCAACAATTGAAGCAATTAAGTAAAAAAATTTATATGTTCACCGACTTTTTTCTTTTAGATTTAACAGTCTTAACACCATCATCAATCGTGTAAATTTTATGCACCTTAGATATTACGACTCTTCCTTATCATTGTATAAATTATCATACACATGAACTTTCTTAAAAGAATCTTCTCCAATATCACATATCATATCTTCTAGTTGACCATCCATACCTACATCAACTTCATCTCTATATTTGAAAAAAGTTTAGGATGAAACATGCATATACAATCAAATGCATCTATATGGTGTGACCTTTTCCATGCTTGAAGAATACATGAAAATGTAGAATTAGGTACATTAAACCTTCAATCCATTATTTAAAAAATGTAAACAATTATGCTGATATATATTAAAGTTTTTAGCTTTTTATAAATGTTTTTTATTTTTTATTACAAGAATGCATAAATTTAAATTTATTATACATATTTTAATTTATTTTTAGTGTTTGTGTTAAATCGTGATAAAAAATTTAAATTTACTTTAACATATTTTACAAAAATCTTTTTGAAACTAACTTGAAAATTACGGTGGTATGTACATTTGCCTAGTATTGTAGTTAAATTAGGACGGTTTAAATGATGTATTTTTAGAATATTACGATGGTTTTAATTGACGTAAAATTTGTTGATATTTATTATTATTTGAAAAATATGTCTTTGAAATCGCCATTATTTGAAAATAAAACTGCCACTATAAACTGTGTATAAAGCAGCGGTTCGTGTTAATTTCAAACTGCCAATACTTTTCTTGCGACAACCGTTTTATATACGTCATATTCATTAATAATGACGGTTCAAACCGCCACAACATTCATGATTTAACCGTCACAATTCGCGTTTTTGTAATGACACTATTAATTTTTTCCACTTCACCATGCCATGTCCATGTCATATATTGTTGACTAATTTTATCATAACACATATGATTGAATATTATGTCGTTTTCAAATTTTGTCGTATTCCATAAAAACACAAGGACAATAACATATTATATTATTTTTAGGAAGTTTCTTTTAGAAAATTGAATAAATTTAACTACTCCACACCATATCTATGAGCTCTCATTCAAATATGCTCCATAACTACTTTTGATAATCAAATCAAAATCCTACACAAATTATGCATTTTGAATGAAAATTTTGCTAACTCTTATTGTAAAATCAAAACATTGCTAAGTCTCATTGTAAAATACCTACATATATGTTAAATTAGACACACATTGCTAAGTTAGATTAACTACACACTTTAAGAATAAAGATTAAACTTTAAATTCTTTACATCTTTAAAAAAGATGTCAAAACTTTGATAAATTAACACAACAACTACACAACAACATTAAAACCTTTAATATCACAAAAATATTAAATTTTAAATCTCACAACAACATTAAACCTTCAATCTCAACGACAACAACATAAAATCTTCAGTCTCAATAACAATAACAACATTACTTGGAAGGGTTAATTGCTTAGCTTTGGGGGAAGGATAACTCTTCTTAAATCGATTTTGTCTAGCCTTTCTATCTTTATGTTTTTTTTCTTCTATAAAGCGCCGATTAAAATTTGTACAGTGATATTAATTTGAAGGCGGTCAGTTTCGGCGATTTTCAAAATAAGAGGAAGGATATTTCAATTTGGTGGGGGGATTTATTTAGTTTGGATAATAATCACCCGAAGAGTTTGTTTGTGAATAATTGTAAATTTCACATTGGAGACAATTTCTCTATTTCCTTTTGGCATTCGATTTGAGTGGAGGATTCTAGTATTAAAGGAAGATTTCCTCTTCTATTTTTTCTAACCGAATTAAAAATGTTTCAATCGTTTGCATGGGTGGTTGGAGAGGAGGTGTGTGGTGTTGGGGGATCTCGGTTTGCCTTTAGTGGAAGCTTTGCATGCGAATGTTGTTGCGGTTATTAAGCGGCAAGCAAAAAGTAAAGTATTTATTTTTACCGGGTGATATATACCGGTTAGGTTATATCGTATCGTGTCCACAAAGATTGGTTATTGATTCTCCATTCGATAATTTGTTCGTTAATGAGTTTGAGGTTAAATGGGTTGTAAAGAAAATTTATAAACATAAATTAAATGCAAACAAAAGTATAAAAGGATGAGACACAAATGCGGGCAATTCAAACTACATCACGGACTTAAACCTATCGTCCAATTATACTCAACCTACGATACTCATCCGTGTCATCACATACCTCTCACAACCCAAGCTATTTCTAACCCAAATTGAGAATTCAACCGCATCACTCGCATCGACTATGTCTAGACCGACACTCCTGACACAAAGGCATTAAGATCAGATACCCTAAGTGAATGTAAGCTCTAAACCTATTTCTAGCATTCAGAAACTAACAAATAATCATCCTAGGTAAGAATCTAAGAAGTCTATGTCTAGCAAAGCTCAAATCCCTAACACAAGGTAAAAACCTAAGACAATCACCAACACAGATTCGTAAAGCAGACTTTATAGAACGCAAAGGGTGACAAATATACATATGTTCAGAGTAAATATACATACAAACCCAACATAAGAGAAATACAAAAAGATGAGAAGAGATAAACCACAAATCTACATCAGTTTGTCAACACCAATCGAAGAGCGATCTACCTCCAATCATTCATAAGCAAGGCCCTAATGTTGTTTTATAAGCTATACTATCATAAAATTATGGTGATGGAATTTGGGAGGAAAAACTTTCCCAAAGCCATAACCTAAAAATGAAACAAAATGAAGTTTATAAAACAAAACTCAAGAGTCCCTCAGCGTGAGCAGTTCAGTGACCTCCACGATATTTACACATTAAACCGCCTTAATCCCACTCGGTGACCTCAAAAATATCTTTGCGGGAGCGATGCCAATGCCTCATTTTACGCTCAACTCATTTCGGTGACTTGGCACGAAAAACTTCTCAAGCGACTTTTATTGCAAAAATGCGCATCCGGAGCCGTGTCTTCGACACTTTATTCCTCGATGCTCCAAATGTGAAACAAATACCTATTAAAATACATTAAAACTAATAAAACGGTACATTATATACACAAAACACAATAAAACGTATTTACAACAAAAGTGGGGTTATTCAACGATTATTAACAAACAAGAACGTATAAGTGCCACAAAACATATATACAAAATAACTATATTTTGGTACTTATCAGAGGACGTTCTTTCAGATTTCTGCTTGCAATCGACTCTGATCAACGACTCTTGCCCCTGCTAGCTCCGATTGGGTTATATGAATAGCGAACGCGACCATAAGGTTTTCGGTGAAAAGCTTCTATCTATAACCATGCTCATATTCCTTTTGGTACATGCAACAAGTCAAATTCGGCTTTGAACTTGGTTTAGAGGATGAATGTTCCCTACAAAATTAAGGCATTTGGTTGGAGATGCTTCATCAATAGTCTTCCAACTAGATATTTACTCCATTTTAGAGGGTTCCTCTTCCCTTATAACGACCGACTTTGCATTTTTTTTTGTAGAATTGGCTACGAGTCGTTGGTTCACTCTCTTTTGACGCGCGTCGTCTCGGTGGTGATTTAGAGAGAAGTGGCTGATTTGATTAGTATGGTTGATTTCTCGTCTTGTTGTTTCAAAGAGAGATTTTTGAAGTGGTACACATTTAGTAGGAGGAACATAGTGAAAAAGGCAAGGAGGATATCATTTGGTTAGCTATTTATTAGAATTTGTGGATTCTTTGGAACAACATCATTTTAGGAGCGATAATTAGAATATTCTAGATGTTGTGTGGAATATAAAGGCTTTGGTTTGGAGATGGTTTTTCATCGGAAAAATTACTCTCCCAATTGTAACTTTTATGAGTTTAACAAAAATCCATTATTCTATTTGTTCTAAATTTCAATTGGATTGTAATCTTTCTTTTGTCGAGTTTATGATCTCTTTTTGTAACCGAGGTTGAGAACATGTAGTTCCCCTATCAATATGTCTTGTTTATAAAAACGTTCTACTTATATCAACAATAACAACAACATAAAACCTTCGATATTAATAACAACTACAGTAAACCTTTTCTTATCTCTAACGAAAATAATAACATAAAACCCGATCACATAACAATAACAACATTAAACCTTTTACTTATCTCAACAACATTATTATTATATGCGGTGAATATTTTTCGTGTCTGAAACATGATGAAGAAGTCAAAGAAATGATGGATGTCCATTTGTTTCCTTCCTCCTTTCATATTATGTTTCCTTCTTGCGAGGTTTGTTTGAGCTCCTTATTCCAGTTTTCTACCTTCGTTCCTTGCTTATTACGAGTTGGAAAGAAATATAGAAGTCCTAACCTTATTTGTGGAAGAAACAATGTTATCAAGTTTGTTGAAGTGAAGAAATAGTATTATCACATTTGGTTTAGTGAGGAAATGATGCTTTATTGGTTAATGGAGATGGTGTTCGAGGAGATGATGAGTTTCTTATGATATTCATTGAGGAAAAACTAGCTGTGTTCTGAAAAGGCAGAAGAACACTACTTTTTCCATTGGATGGAAATCCTATTTATATTCCTTTAAGATGAAAATTAAAAGTTTAATACAACATTTTATAATTAAAAGTTTAATACAACATTTTATTATTAAAAGTTTAATACAACATTTTATTTAATTGATCAAATTTCCTCCTTGATTGATCTCTCAACTGTGGCGGCTCCTTTATTTAATTAAAGAAAGGCCACTTTTCCCATAAAAGAATACATAAAAGTATTTATTTCGAGAATTGAATCCATGACCTGTGCTATGTTTTTCCTCGATTAGAGAAATCCAGTCAAAGAAAAATGTAATTAATTTTTTAATTTAAAATTAAAAAATGAAGACACTAATTTTATTATAGATAAAACTTAATTTTGTTGGCAATGAAGTTTAATCCATGTTGAGTGCCAGTTTTTTATTGGCTTAGAGTTACAATTGAGGTGAAATCTTATTATCTTTTAATTTAGTAACAACTAAAGAAAAGATGTCACTTTTAAAAACTAAAATGAGTCTTCGAAATTTTTTGTTATTTTAAATATTAGAATTATTTAGAATACAACAAATCAAATAAAAATACAAATGATTATAATTTGAAAATGAACAAAATGCTTATCATATAAGAACACTACATTTTCTGAGGATTGAGTAACTAAAGTGTGAATAAGTTGAGTTGGGTTAAATTTTGTGAAATCCGACTTTAATCTAATATAAAAATTTATGTTTAAGATTGACATAGCTTATCATCATAATATTTTTAGACTTAAATCTAATCTTTTAAATGTCAGATTGATTTACTAGTCTACTTAAAGTCCATTTCATTAAAATATTTGTGAATAAACAATTCAATTAATATAAAATAGACTAACAAACTATCATAAATTCGTGATACTAATTGTTTGAGAAAACTTATAAAGAAAATTAAATTTATAACATTATGCATACAATTTTTAACTTATATTCATAACTTCTTTAAGATAGTAAGTTTTTTTTTAATCTTAATTCAAAATACAAAATATTAGTCGTGAAACACTTAGTGAGGAGAGAAGGAGAATAATAAAGGAAATAAGGATATGTATTAATTGTACAAATAATGATCTGATTAGGACTATTATATACAATCCTAAATGGGCGGGGTCTCGATAAGTGCCAAAATGTAGTTATTTTGTATATACATTTTGTGGCACTTATCCGTTCTTTATTTCTTGAATAAATCCTCGCCTTTTAGTATATTTGTGTACATACTAGAATAATTGAGTTTTTGTAAATATTGTATCATTTGATAGTTTTCATCTCTTTTATAGGTATTCATTCATAATTGGAGCATTGAGTAATAAAGTGTAGAACCTGCTAATCTCTTATTTGGGCAACTCAACAACGAATAAAGCTCAAATTCAAAGAATAAAAATCATCAATTTGATTGATATTTATCCATGGTTAGATAGAGCATTGAATAAGCTTTCCAACGCTTCAACCAAGCTCGATTAAGTTACGGTTCTCGAAGATATCGCAAAAATAAAATGCTGAAAATCACTGGATAGCGCTTAAACACATTTTAGGTTATGGATTGGGTATTTTTGAGTCCCACACCATCAACATTATATTTTGATAGATTTGCTTGGAAAACAACATTGGAGCTTGCATTTTGATGATCCGGAGTCGAATCCAAATCGATTGGTGTTGACAAACCAAGAAATGTTTGGTTCCTCTTCTTCTCTTCTCTTTGTAATCTCTTTTTGGGTTTGTATGTATATCTACTCTAACTCATGTATATTTGTCGCCTTGGCGTTGTATAAAGTTGCTACAATTTGTGTCGGTGATTATCTTAGGTTTTACTTTATGTTAGGGATTTGAGCTTTGCTAGAGATAGATTGCTTAGATTCTTACCTAGGATGATTATCATTAGATTCGAATGCTAGGAATGAGTTTAGATCTAACATTCACTATAGAGTATCGAACTTAATGCCTCTGCGTTGGTGAAGTATGCTAGAGATAGGTATGGAGTGACCTGATTGACATGTTGTTGAGATAGGCGGACATGGCTATTGAGATGATTTAGGAGGATTCTCAATTTGGGTTAGAAATAGCTTAGGTTGTGAGGTATGTGATGACGGACGGTAGCGTGGAGGCCGGAGTATGACATGGGTGGTAGATTTAAGTGCATGACGGGTAGTTTACATTCGTTCCGGATAAAGCTCTATCCTTTATACTTTTTGTTCATTTACTTTTTGTCTTTTATTTTCATTTCTTTTAATCCCAAACTCATTATTGGTAGAATTGTCGAACGACGAATCAATAACCAA
The DNA here is from genome assembly GCA_021764765.1 of Vicia sativa. Taxonomy (NCBI): domain Eukaryota; kingdom Viridiplantae; phylum Streptophyta; class Magnoliopsida; order Fabales; family Fabaceae; genus Vicia; species Vicia sativa. Next base: position 44,707,181 of record CM038795.1, read on the forward strand.
TCTCTGTGGACACGATATAACCTAACCGTTATATATCACCGTAAAAATAATACCAACTCTTTGTTGCCATTACCGCGCAACAAAATGGGCGTGTTATCGGGGATTGGTTTTATTGGTTTTGTATGCGATAATTCGTTGTTTTGAGTTTTGTAATTATTGTATATGTTGTATAGACTTTGTATATGAACTTGTATATTGTTACTTGTATATGTTGTGTGTTTACTTTCCATACTTGTACATATTTGTGATTTTCTTAGTTTTATGTGATGTTGTGAATTGTCTCTCATTACTCGTAACGTTTGTTGTGTGGTTGTTAGGACACTTTCTTTAGGTTTCAGTGTGCTTATACTGGTGGCATGGCCGAGGAGGTTACTAGTGCTCGCACAATAAAGGCGTCGAGCCTACAAATAAAACAAACATGTTTTTGCTTGTTTATGTTTATGTTGTTTGGTGGATTATGTTTTAACAAGTTGAAATAGGACTTGCTCTTAATTTCAAACTTTCACTTTTGAACTTGTTAATCGTTTTCACCATTTATGTATTGTTATTTGCTTTAGTTTTGTTATGTCAATTGTTATTTTCCACAAGTTTGTAGTGTTTTAGCTTGTGGAAGTGTGTATGTATTGTAAATATTGTTTAGATGTGTAAATGAGATTGTATAAGTGTGTAAGTGGAGCTTGCATGCGATTGCACTATTCTTGCATCATTTTCAAGCGGTATGGCGGCAGCTTGGCCTGCTGGCGCTTTGCACTGTATCGCGAGGCGATGAATTCTTTTAAAATTTCACTTGGTTTTCCTTTTCCCTTTCACCAAGGCTTTTGTATTGAATAAAATTAGTATTATTTTTCTAATTCTTTTGTTGTTGTTTGGACTCAATTTTGGTGCGGTAACTTGAAGACTTTTGAGGTGATTTTCCAAGTTTGATCGTTTGACTCGCGGATGTATGGTAATGATAGTTTTCAAATTTGGTACATGTCGTAGTACTCGTTTATCGCTTTCTATAGGATAACATGTTTAGGAAATTTATCATTTGTATAATTACCATGCTATTCATTCTTTTTGCATTACTTGCTCATGAATTGAATCACTTTAGTTCCCTTTTTACCCATATATGTGAGGAAGCTTTCCATTGTTTACATATGAGAGTCCACATTCTTGTTTTAACTGGATTTCATTATGCTTAATCTTTTGTTTTGTGTTGATTGTATGATTGCAAGAAAATGATCAAGGCATTTTATTGATTTTGAGCATAACTACCTTGGCCAAATATTCAATTCACCTTGTGAGTGTGAACCTTTGTTAACCCTTTGAACTTTTATCAACATCCATGTTTATTTGAACTTGATGGTTGTCATGAGTGTCAATTCACTTTTTGTATGGATGTTGATTTCTTTGTTTAAACCCTCGACTCATGTTGTTGTATGGATTTTTACCTTAGAAAGTAGGGAGTATTCACACATTAATGTTGGTTGAATTCAAGTTGGGGAGATGAATGTTTATGTGCTTATGTTGTGATTGATATGAGGTTGAGAAAAGAAAAAAAAATGTGAAAAAGAGAAAAATTTTGAAAAAGAAAAACAAAAAGAGTAGGAATAATGTTATGTTAATAAGTGAGGTGTGTTTGGTGTGAAATTTATGATGAAGAAGTTTGATTGGAATTGTATTGTTTAGAACTTTGTGAGTTGATCACTCCCTAGGTTTAGGAAAGTTTTTGTTTCGATTAGTTTTAAGACTTATCACTTGTTTGTTAACCAAGCCACGTTACAACCTTGAAAAGCCCTTGTGATTCTTGCATTTGTATTTTCAATACATTTTTGGATGAATGCATAATTTAGTCTATTGTTTGCAAGATTGTGGATGAGTGTTTTTTATCCCCTTGTGTGTTCTTCATCTAGATGAATTTTTGCTAGGTGTAATTCATGATTGAGCTTGTTTTGTTTTAGAATGTTTTGCATGACTTTTGTACTTAGGTTTGTTTCATTTATATGTTATTGTTGTAGTATAGTGGTAAGTTTGTATTTGTCGTGTACATTTTCGTTTGAACCATACATTTGTTTGTTTTCAAAACTTGTTGATTTGTGATTATTTGATTATCATTCTTTGTTTCTTTAGGTTACTTGACTTTGTTTGAGGACAAACAATGTGTCAAGTTGGGGAGAGATGATAAGTGCCAAAATGTAGTTATTTTGTATATACATTTTGTGGCACTTATCTTCTATCTGTTGATATTCTTGAATAAATCCTCCGTTTTAGTATATTTGTGTACATAATAGAATAATTGATTTTTATTGTATCATTTGATAGTTTTCATCTCTTTATAGGTATTCATTCATAATTGGGCATTGAGTAATAAAGTTATAGAGACACGCTACTTTAAATCTTATTTGGGCAACTCAACAACAAATAAAGCTCAAATTCAAAGAATAAAAAATCATCATTTTGATTGATATATCATCTATCTGTTATGATAGTTCTTTGAACTCCTACATTATCTTATGTTTAGCCACGACAACTCCCTACATCGTCTCAAGACGTTCAATAAATCGGCTCCTACATCAATCCACTCAGTTCAGCCTCGACCTCCCTCATCGTCTCTCCTCCCAGATTTCATCGTCGCTCCCATATCATCTCCTCATTTTTGGTTAGGTAAGCATTTTGTATCTTGATTCTTGATAGCATTTGTTTATGCGAAGGATGACAACATTCTATTCTACCTTTGGAAATTAAGGGCTTCTTCTTAAGTTGTTACTCTGATAAGTGCTTATGTATATCTATAAGTGTATGTAGCAAAATTGTTTTCACAATTGTCTGTGTAGTACTTGTGAAATAGATGAAAACATGGCATAGTATTCATAGGTTTGATTAAGCTTTTTGTGAAAATAGAACCAAACATGTCATAAGTTTGATTAAGCTTTTTGTGAAATATGAACTAGAAAGTGAAAGTAAAGATTAATCAATAATTTTTGGTTTGATCTAGAAATCTAGATAGTGCATAGAATCGGGTTTTTGATTATGTAAAATTTACGAATTAGTGTCATACGTTTAATATATTATAATATGCTTACAAAAGTTTTGTTTGAATGTGTATACGGTAATAAGTTATTTACTTGAGATAGAGTAGTTCAAAGTTGTATATGTACTAGCATCACGATATTCGTCTCATGCTTTATTCTACGTGCAAAGTATATATGTATTATTATAACGTATTTTGTATTGAAGAGTCTTGATTAGTTAATTTTATATGGTTAAAACTTGAAAGAAATGGCCGTATTCCCTTACAGTTTATAAAGTTTTAACATATTTTTTGCCAATGATTATAATCTCCATTGCTTTTGCTACATTTTCTTCTTCATCATTAGAAAATAACATTTTGTTAGTTTTATTTTATTTCTACAGTTAATATTGTGAAAGAGACCACGATAACATTTGTATTTGAATTTGAAAGATAAAATTGATTACACCATCATTTGATGTTTAGATTGAATGCGTTGTTGAGTTCGTTTATATGGATTATGTATTTTTAATAATACAAGTTTTATTTCCTTTGAAATAGCGGTGTTTTGACGCTTCCGTTTCAAGTTCTCGACATTTGCCTTGATAAATTCGAGGTAAATTTCTTCCTCAATTCTTTGGTGTGAATGAGAATCTCTTTTATGAGACAATTATAACATGATGAATTTGCTAAATTGCATGAATATATTTGTATTTGTATTTTCTTGATCGGATCCATTCCGTGTATACTTTGCATTTTGAGAAACGTATTATCTTGTTTGTACCCTAATTAGTTGTTTTGTTTAGCTTAATTAATACAACCATGGATAAGACATGGATGTATTCCATCGATTGTCGAAAGAATACGAAATGGGGTATCGAAATTAGTTAAGTTTGCTCTTAAGTGCCAAAGACCCTATCGGATGACGTATCCTTTCTTGGGTTGTTGTTATGGGAGTTAGGTTGACCTTCAGTTCGGTTGGCATCGCATTTAATATGGTATGGAATTGATAGAAGTTATACATGTTGGAATTTGCATGGTGAGAAAAGTAACAGAATGTTGAATCGGGGATAATAAAACCTATGCTTCAAGCGATAGTTACGGATATATCGATTATGATCGAGTCGAAGAGATTGTAGAAGCGCTTGAAGAAGATCTTAAGGATTGTCCCAAAATGTTCGAGAGGTTGGTAGCGATGTAGAACCAGTTGTATAATGGTTGTCAAAATTCACAAGATTATGCAGTATTAACGTTGTATAACAAAGGCGATGGATCGGATAAAAGTTTCGAGAGTTATTAGCCATTATGAAATATATGCTACCGAGGAGGATAATGTTCTTCCCATCGAACGTATGAGGCCAAAAAGATGTTGTACTCATTGGCATGAGCTATGATAAGATACATGCATGTCAAGCGATTGCGTTTTTCGAAGCGAGTATGCATCGTTAAATGAGTGTCCTAAATACGGTGCCCTCAATATAAGAAAAAGTTGTCTCGAGAAAAAGTCTTATGGTATTTTCCTATAATTGATATTTAGACGCATGTATCGTAGTGAAACCAATTCAAGACACTTGACTTGACATGCAGATGAAATAATTATTGATGGGAAGTTTAGACATCCAGGTAGATTAACCACAGTGGATGAAAATTGATAATGTTTATCCACGAATTTGGAAAAGAAGAAAATATTTGCTTGGCATTGTCTCTGATGGAATGAACCCACACGGTATTCATATCTCGTAGCATATGGCTTATGATTATTATGATTTATAACCTACCTACTGTGACTATGTATGGCGTAAGTACATGATGTTATCTATGTTAATTTTGGGCCTAAACAACCGGTGACATAGACGTATACTGACACCCTTAATCGAAGATTTAAAAGTTTTGTGGGAGAACGGTGTGGAGGTTTATGATGGGTATAGGAAAGAAAGTTTCAACTTGAGGAGAGATGTATGGAACAATTAATGATTTTCCGGCATACGAAAATCGTAAGTACAACATTAAAGGCCAAAAAGCGTGTCCTATTTGTGAAGATGGAATAGATACGACGTGATTGGACCTTTGTCAAAATAATGCCTTTCTTGGTCATCATAGATTCTTAAATTCTAATCATCACTACAGTGGGTGGAGAAAAGCGTTCAATGGAGAGGCAGAACAAGGTAGATCTCCAAAAATGTTGACAGGTGATCAAATTTTTGACAAGGTGAAAGATGTGAGTACTCAGTTTGGTAAGCCTTTTGCACATACACTTGTCAATAGTGGATGGAAGAAGAGGTCATTTTTTTGAACTGCCATATTAGAAGTCGTTGTATGTAAGACATTTCCTTGATGTTATGCATATTGAAAAAAATGTATTTGACAGTGTTATTGATACGTTACTTAATATACAAGGAAAGTCTAAGGATGACCTTAAAGTAAGGGATGACATGGTAAAGATGGGAATGAGAACTGAATTGGCACCCGTGAAAAAAGGAAGACAGACATATCTACCACCTGCTGTTTACACTCTATCTAGAAAGGAAAAAAAAATTATGTAAGTTTCTAAGTGAAGTTAAAGTTCCAAAAGGCAACTCATCAGATATTAAAAGACTTGTGTCTATGAAAGACCTCAGTTAAGCAGTTTAAAGTCGCATGATTGCCATGTTATAATGGAACATTTTCTACCGATAGGTATCGTCCTATTCGAGAAAAGTAAGAAGCACAATAACTAAAATGTGTTTTCTTCAAGTCAATTTGCATGGTGATCGGTCCTGCGATCTTACCAACAAAATAGTTGTTACTTTGTGTGATCTTGAAATGTATTTTCCTCCCTCGTTTTTTGACATAATGGTTCATCTAATCGTTCATCTTATGAAAGAGACACAATTATGTGGACCAGCTTATATGAGATGGATGTACCCTGTTGAACGTTATATGAAAATATTAAAAGAGCATGTGAAAAACCAAAGTCGACCAGAGGGTTATATTGCCAAACGATACATTATTGAATAAGCAGTTGAGTTTTGTACTAAATATCTGTCAAATGCTCAATCAATTGGACTCCCCAAATCTCATATTATTGAAAAAAGAAGGTAAAAAGCTAATTGGAAATAAAGTTGTGACAGTATCAAGGGTTGAACGGGATCAAGTTCATTTTGTATGCCTGCACAATGAGATTGATGTTGAGTCGTATGTTGAAATGCACAAGGGTGTTCTTCGAGATTTAAATCCGAATAGAAATGAGAATTGGATAGTAAGAGAGCACTATAAAAGTTTCATACCATGGTTTAAGGAACATATTTATTCAAAGTATCGTTCAGATCCCGCTTTAGTAACAGAAAGGTTGAGATGCTTAGCATATGGTTCAAGTTTGAGTGTGTTTTCTTATAGTGCATACGCAATTAATGGATACACATTTTATACCAAAGAACAGGATGATAAAAGTACTATGCAAAATAGTGGTGTCACCTTGGTAGCTGAAGCAATTCACATATCAAGCGTGAAGGACTTAAACCCGAAATTTAATCTGTCACATTTTGGTGTAATCGAGCGTATTTGGGTGTTTCATTATGAGAAGTTTCAGATTCCTATATTTGGTTGCAAGTGGATTGAAAATAATAGTGGCATACGAATGGATAAGTCAGGATTTTTGCAAGTGGATCTTAATAGGGTGGGGTACAAAGATGAGCCTTTAATTCTAGACTCTCAAGCTAAAAAAATGTTCTATGTCACTGATCCGACAAGTAGGAAATGGTCTATAGTGCTTTTATTTAACAAAGTAATTGATGAAAACATTGGAGATCAAGGTGATATTGATGTTGAGATTGAATCTTTTACTAGAGATGATCAAAATGAGAATGAATCATGTATTAGAAATGATCATAATTAGGGTATTTAGATCAATCCAACCGTTCACATTGTAAAGAGACGAGTAGAACATATTCCTACCAAAAAGAGAGCGTTAGTGAAAAAGGTAATAGTATAATTATAGTCCATATCATTCAATAAAAATTAAATATGTATCATTTTATATATTCAATATATGGATTATGGATTTTTATATTTTTCATTTCATTTATATTTTTTTCTTTATTACAGGTCAAATGGCTAGTAATCAAGAAATGGATAGTAATCAAGAAAACTCACAAGATGCAAATCTGGGATGAAATTTAGGATAGAGACATTACGAGGCATAACTATTATGAGGAGAATCATTCTTGATAGAGATAAAGGAGTAAAATATGATGTACATTGGAATGATGAGGAGCAGCTAATTGATCCTAATAGAACAAAGTTGGCAAGCTACATTGGTACACTTGTTTGTATGCATATTCCAATCACCGCTCCTAATGGAAAAGAGAGTTAGAAATCGGTAAAATTTGACCTGAGATACAGTACCACATATGATTATTATTTGCTTTTGTTGACGATAATGTGTTTAAATTACTTATAATAACACACTCTGTCATATGCTTTTTGTAGAGGTCTTTTAACATTAAAGATAATAAAAAGTATATACTTCAATTGGCGGAAAAGACATAGAGGGTGGAGATCTTTTTAACAAACAAGTTTCTTAAGGATGAGGAAGAAATTTTGTTAAAGCGGAACGTCCAATGAAGTATGAGAACTTCATTACACCGAAGAGTGGGTTGCTTTTGTAGGCCTAAGAAGAGACGAAAATTTCAAGAAAGTGAGTGTCCAAATCATGAGAGCATCAAAGCCCATATATCCATACAAAAAGGCATTTGGGATATGCACTTCGGCAAAAATTGTAAGTAAATATAAATTCTACAATTATTAGTTGTCTCAATGTGTTATAATTGATGATCTTATAATTTGTGTCAATGCATCGTTAGACGAGACGAAAAGTGATGAAACATCACTTCCGACACATATTTTGTGGAAGTAAGCTCGTGTGGGCAAGGATCGAGTTGTTAGGGATGATGTTCAACATATTTATGATGAATGTGAAAGTATAACATTGTGTCTTTAATTAAATCAAAAGTTTATTAATATATAATTAATTTTTTATATCCACTAATAATTTTCGATATGTAAATAAATTTCAAGAGACTCTATCTCAATCGGTATCCACAAGTGAGGACCAGGATAACATAAGCGTACTTAGTCGAACACTAAATGTTGCTGAGTATCCCGGTTAGGTGAGGGGTAAAGGATATGGTGTGACTCTAACCTCCTTGTATAAGCATACAAGGAAAAGAAATCCTAGCAATCAAGTGTTGCAAACATTGCGAGAATTACAATCACAAGTACGTGGTGCAAAGAATAAAGAGATATATGGCGGAAAAGTGTAGTTCATAGTTGAAAGAAACTAGTGACAAAGCTAGTATCAACTGTCAAAATAAATTTCCCGAGGTAATTATATATGTTATTATGAAATTAAAATAGCACATTTATGTTAATTGACATATATACACATTAACAATAACATATTTATTATTGGTTTAGGGCATTTCATCTTGTCAACTTTACTTATCGGCACTGACTTATCGCCTAGTTGGCAAGGGAAAAGTGCATAACACTTTGGGAGATTTACTTCACTACAGACCGCTCCCTGATGGACATATGAAAGTATCGATTGATGTTGCATTAGATTGGGATGCATTGCTACCGATACCTGACACTATTTCAGAGACATCATTGTTGCGAGATGCAATAGGATCTTTTGTTGCATGGCCATCAGACCCCATTTTCATAGATGATCGGGTATGTTGAAAATCATTATGAATCTTTAAGTATTCAACGGTCAATTCTGACCTCATTTTTCTACGTGGTAATTTTAGACTCCTACAAAACCCGCATCTAAGGATAAAGAGATTTTGCAACACCGCGAGTCTGTTGCTTCACAAAAAAAGGTACGTTTAAAGTGTTAATTATATGATCTGAATAAAAAACTGCATGATTTTATAATTTAACTAAGTTATATGATTTTTAGGTACCTTCTCAAGGGTCACACCAAGTGATCCAGAAAAACAGTAGCGTACCCAACTAGAAAAAGGGATCTAATTCCAAGGACAGTGCAAAGAAAAATAGTACCTCGATTCCAGATATGTCTTGACACACTTGTGAGAACATCGGATTGATGAGTGGTGTTATTTGTCAAATGGATATGGAGGAAGGTATCTTTGGTTTTTCTTGCCTCGAAATATTTGGAAAAGAGGACATGGAACAAATTTTCTTGCATCAAGAATTAGGCGTCGGTATTGTACACTTATACATATGGTAATGTGATCAATCTATTATTTAATTAGCTAAATAATTTATTTACACATTTCAATGAAAATAGTCTAATGTTTATTATGTTTTTATTTAAGGTTCTTGTATGACAAATTGATGCGCGGGAATCAATTGTCAAACAAATTCCATTTTGTGTCTTCCTCCCGTGTCAATCAACGGTCAATTATTGACGATCCAGATTCAATAAGAGAGCACTTAGTCGAGAGATTCATGTCCAACAATACAGAAAGCTTGTATCTTTGGGCGTATAATACTATTCCTACAGGGTTAGATATTTATTCTAAACTTTTGTTTTAATTTATAGAAAAAAATTTCATCTAAACTTTTGTTTTAATTTATAGACGTCACTGGTTATTGGTTGTTGTGGATCCTATAAAAGAAGTGGTCTATTATTTGTATTCGGTAGATGGTGATTGGACAAATTATTCAGAAATGAAGTTAATGATTGATACGTAAGTGAGATTGTTCTAAATATTTGTGTGTATTTATATAATTAATTATTTATGTGAGATTGTTCTAAATATATATATTTATTTTGTTAGAGCAATACAAGTATTCCGATCTCAAAGAGACGCTCGAGTACCACGGTCTAGATCAAGCAACATTACATGGATCAAAGTGGAAGTATATTAATTTTCACAATTTTGTTTATAATAGTGATGCTACTTAATAAAACAAGATAACTACATATTATTATTTTTTTCTATGTAGTGTGCTCAACAGCAAAACGGTATAGATTGCAGATACTTTGTTATAAGGTTTATTAGAGAAATCATTAATTTGGATCGAATAGAGATTCCAATCACGGTATGGATTTATAATTTGTTATATTTATCGTATATTTCATATAATTTATTACTTTATACTAAATCATGCATATTATGTTTTGTTATGTAGTACTTTGATGAATACAAGTGTGCATATTACATGAAAAATCAGTTGGAAGAAATCAAGGAGGAATTGTGTGAATATTTGATTGAGAAAAGAATCATATAAGGTATTAATACATTATTGTGTGAAAAGTATTATGAATACATTATTGTGTGAATAGATTATTGACCGTGTTATTATGTTCATACCTTGCAGGACCAAGATCGTTCGCTCGTCGTATTTTGGCGATTTCGGATAAATTTTATTAATTAGGACTGATTTAGTTGTTGTTATGACTGATTTTGTTAGGGTTGATTTGGTTATTGTTAGGGATAACTTTGTTATTGTTAAGGCTGATTTGGTTCTGTTAGAAATATGTGAATTGAATTATAATGGTGTACATATATTTTGCATTACAATGGTATATAATGTAATGGTATTATAATATCTTTTTTTGGCATATATTTTGGTATTATATTGACATATATTTTGGATTACAATGAATTAAAATTGAATATTATACTTCAAGTTTACAGGTTATTATTGACCGTGTTATTATTCCGGGTTTAAACCAAAATATAGACACCAAAAACGCTGCCTATAGACACTTTAGAAATTTAAAGTAACATGCAACGCTTTGGCTGCCTTTGTATACTTTAGAAGCTTTCAAATTACTGTATACTTTAGGTTTTTTGAAAAAACTTTCTAAAGTAGACCTTTAGCAGCTTTTCCTTGAATGCCTGCTGAAAAACATAAAAGCATTAAAAGCGCTTTTCCAGAAAGCGCTTGCTAAAAAAAAGCCTAATAGAGTATACTAAGGCGGCTTTTGGCTAAACATAAGCGTTGCTAAAACAATGACTTTAAAACTAAAGCTTATAGGTACTGTTTGGCGTAGTGAGTTCCTAGGAATCGAATCAATGGCCTTTTCAATAATAACGTGTTAAAAACAGGGTGTTAATCTGACTTTTCATGCGATCTTAGTAACCTCAACGGGTTGTCGAGGTAAAACATTTTGCGTCCGACATTACAAGCGTTATTTATAGGAGTACTTATGTCTCAATCTTTCGACTTGAATCGAAATATCTTGCAAATATAACTCTCATGCGTAAAATGTTTTAAATTAATCGACGCTTGGACCGACCATTCTTTTGATTGCGAGACAAAATCAAGAATCATGAAACTTTTAAATTATTTAATACATTTAAATAATATTTTTTAATTTAAATTTTTTTGCATCCTCCATCTCGCAACATATGCGAAGACATGGTAATATGATAATTTAGGAGTGACTCCGTGTCCTTTGTCCTCGTACTCCAGGATGAAATCAATTACTCACCATCCAGGAAACTTCTTCAAAGGGTCAATTTTCACGTCACACTCATGGCCCCTCACACAGAATAACTTATCTTCTTGTATTTTTATATTATATATGTATATTTGTTAGATAAATATTTTTCTTTTTGCCACTTTTTAATTATATTTTTCACTTTCACCCTCGTATTCTACCTCCTTTCTTCTTTACATATGTTGCTTTCAATGGAATCAGAGACAATCTAAACACGTAACATGTGAATAAGCTATGACCATGCACTATTTGGTAATACTAAAGAAGATCCAGTTAACTAAAGATTAAGAAAATGAAGAAAGAATAAAGTAAAAAGAAAAAGGTTAAAACAAAATATAAAAGTCGAGCATAATTTATATATTTTTAAACAAAGTGAAGAAAATATATAAAAGTAAAAAAACAAAATAAAATATTGAAGATCCATCTTCAGTGGGATTCTCTGCCCTATGCTTACCCAAAAATAAAACTAAACAATTGACCTGCCCATCCATAATGTACAATTGTACATCATCTTGCCCTTCTCATCATCTTGCCCTTCTCATCTCCTTTTTGTTTCTACCACATCAACAAAAAATTGCTACTATTACCTCGTTTTCAAAACTTGGTGGATTATCATTTTACAAAATAATATTTATATTCTTTTAGTTTAATAGTTTGGAACAAAATTTTATTTCTAAAAAATGTGACTAAAATGTCGCGAGTTCAAACATGTATATATGTAATCAGAATTTTGAATATAATTATCAACTGAACTGAATTAATCATACAAAAAATATTTAATATTTATTATAAAAAATTTATAAAAACAAAATATCTTAATTATATCTTTGTGAAATAGGAAACGTCATACAAATAAATACATTTGAATGACAATTTTTCTACACACCACAAAAAATTGAATAATATTATATTTTGTATAAAATATTTTAAAAAAATAATTATATTACTTAATAAATAATTAAATATTAGAACTCAACATTTTAAATTTCTAAAATATAATTAACTCTAAAGAAAAATAAAAGATAAAACAATACAAATTAACCAAGGCATTTACATAGTATTATACTAACATCAACAATCAAAATCAATTTAAACTATTGGTTCATGAGGACGTATGTCTTTAAGCAAGCCCAAAACTTGTTGCATGGTGGGTCTCTTGGAAGGCAACTCAGCCGTGCACAAGAAAGCAATCATGAGACTCTCCACCATCTCACTCACCATTGAATCCTCTTCATGTTGCAACCTCTCATCAAGCACTTTAACATGTTGCCCTTCCTTCGCCGCCTTTCTAGCCGCCACAATTATCTCCGTTGTGACAATCTTCCCAGTTAGCAGCTCCATCAATACCACTCCAAAGCAATACACATCAGCCTTAGTACCACCGTTGTAACGCGAATCAATTCGCAATCCAAAATCGGAGATTCGTGGCTCGAAGTTATCTGTGAGTAAAATGTTGGAGGTGACGAGGTGGCCGTGTACAATAGGTTTTGAACCTGCATGGTGGAGAAACGCGAGGCCACGCTATCCCCACCGCGATAAGGTGGCGTGTCTGCCACCCCATCTTTTCGGCGATGCCTCGACAATGCTGTTTTGAACTCCATGTGTCGTCAGTCCAATCCTCGATGTTAGTATCTCCCGTAGGAAGCTCATGCAGCCATCGACCTAAATTGCCGTTGGCCATAAACTCATATAGCACTAGCTTCTCCTTACCTGAAAATATTTAAATAATAATATTATATTAATTTAACAATAACGTTACCTGAAATTATTTCCAAGTTTTTTCTGTCAAGTTGAGACTTGAGACCGTAACCAAGTAAGAAGATAGTATAAAAATACTCCTTAGTGCTTCCCAATGCATTCATTTAAAAAATAAAAATGGTGCAAAAAAATTACAGTAATGTTTTTGCCCATTATTGTAAGGCTACCAGCTTCTAAAAAAATTAAAGACTGAGAAAGTACATAACATTGACACAAATTTTCACATGCAACCATATCCAGCAACCATAGATTTTCTATTTTATTTTCCACATAACAAATGAAACAGTGACAACAACACACCACACAACAAATAACTATACTATGAAACATGCCACAGAGAATAGGACATTAGAAAATTCAAAACCCGTGAAAGCCATTAATAAGAGAATCAAAAAACTGAATCATTTCATGAAACAGCTTCTGTACGGCACACATACCTGCAATACAGTAACCTGAGAGAGTCAACAAGTTGGGATGCTTCACCTTCGATAACTCAACAAACATAGCAACAGATTCATCATAATCAGCGTCTCTGACATGCTCGAGAACCTTAATTGCCACATGGATTTCACCGGGTAACACGGCCCAATACACTGGCCCACATCTTCCTTCTGCCAGCTGCGACTCTTTCCCGAAATGTGACGTGGCAACAATGAGATCCTTGAAGGTCAAGTTCATCAATGGCTTCTCGAACATCACCACGGGTGCAGATGTTGGTTCCTTCACATCTGCAACCCATGTTGAAACCTGATTCTGTTTCAAACTCAAACGGTCCTGTTTTGTCCACCTTCGTGTTCATCGTGGTTGGTATCGAGATTGCCCATTTCTGCTTCTTAGAACGTTGTTTCCTTTTTTTGTGAATTATACGGATAACCCAAATGAAAAGAAGAGCTATAGCAAGTGTGGATAATGTAGAACACACTGCAAGTATCAATCTTTTTGTTTTTGGTTTGGATTTTTTCCTATGAATGATGATGAGTTCTTTTGGATTTTGGTTTGGTTTGTTAAAGGTGAAGTTGTTGTTAGAAATGTTGAGGAATCTGAGATTGGTAATTACAGGAAAATCCGAAGGGAAATTCCCGGTTAAATTGTTGTTTGATAAGTCTAGGTAATGAAGTGAGTTTAACGAAGAGATTAATTTTATGTTATCTTCCAGATTGCAGCTTGAAAGGTCGAGATGTTGTAATTTGGTGAGATTTTGAAAACTGAAAGGAAGTGTTCTAAGGTTATTGTGTGAAAGGTCGAGGATTTTAAGGTTATGGAAGGTGGAAAGTTGAACTAAATTACTGAACCTGTTGTGTGAGAGATTGAGGTTTTCAATTGTTGATGTGTTATTCATCTCAACAGTGATGCTTCCTCCGAATCTGTTTCTTGAGAGGTTTATTTCTAGTAACGATGAAAAGCTAGACCAAAACCAGCTTGGTATGTGGCCTTGTAGAGAATTTCAGAGAGATCAAGAATTTGTAACTTGGACATGTTTTTGAGATAGGCCCATGAAATTGTTCCGGATAGATTTTTGGAGGGAAGAACAATTTTGGTGATGTGAAAGTTTGAACAGATGGAGGAGCCTCTTGTTTGGAATAAAGTTGAAGAGTTGAAGTTGAAGCCAGAGACAGATTCGAAAGCCTTTGAAATTAAGGTTTGGTCTTCACTGTTGCATGAAGATTCTGCTAATGAAAATAGAGCTAGAAGAATCACGAATCTGAAAAAGTGTTTCATTTTTGAAGATATTAAAGAAAAAAATACAGGGGTTGCTCTGTTATGCTTTTGTTGTGCGTGTTGTTGAAGTTTAAGGTTGGAGTATAAACTAGGGTAGCTCTTCCGACAGTTTGGTTTTATTGGTGTTTCACTGTTCCGACATTTGAACATGGAAAGGGAAAGACCATTTAATGGAAGATGGACAAATATAGAAGGTGCTGAGCTTTGAATATATTTTTTGTGTCCATATATGATCACGGAGTTATAAAAAAATATTCAATTATTGTAAAGAAAAATTAACAAATTAAAAAGAAAACTACGTTTTAAACATTTTTGTGTGTCCATGCTATCATTCTTTTAGTCCTTATTAAATAATTTGCTTTTTAGTTTTTTGTTTGATTCACTTGATTGAACATTTTTGTTTGATTCTTATTAGTAAATATAATACATTTTTGTTTTTTGTTTTATTTCTATTAGAGAATAGAAAGTAGTTAAAGTAGATACTTATGAAGTTAGTTATGGGTACAATAGCATAATTAACTTTTCAGCTTTGCTATTTATATACCAAATTTTACACTAAATATTGTTCACTAGTGTTTTTTTTTTATTTTAAAAAAATATATTTTAAGAATAAAAAAATGAATAATGCGTGAATAGTGTTTGAACAGATGTCGATGAATAGTATTAGTGAGCGATTATAAAAATAATTTTTATTGATAAGATGAAGTTGGTTAATCAAATGCAAAATATTGGTTAATATAGTGATGAATTTGGTTAATAAACATCCATATATTAAAAATAATTTTTAATAGTAAAATAAAGTTGGTTAATGAAATATAAAAGTTGTTTAATGAAGTTAGGAAGTTGGTTAATAGGCGGTAGATTTTAAGTAATTATAAAGTTGGTTAATAAAATGTAAAAATTGATTAATAAAATTATGAAGTTGATTAATCGGTACTTTTGTTTTGTACTCCATCAATCTAAAAAAGTTAAAAAAAGTTAAAAAATATTTTTATTTTTTAAAATAATATTATTTTATAATATTTCACTTTTCGATAAACAATAAAATACAATATAGGTGTAGAAAATGGTATAAGTATAATATTTTTCTTAACTTTTCATCTATGTGTATGAAATGTATAAATATCAATGTCTTGACTACACTCAAGTAATGTGAAAAATAGTCATTCAATAAGCTAATTGTTTTCTATAGTCTCTCTTCACTATTAACACATTCTTTCATATCATGTGAATTCATCATCAAACATGGTATCATATGCGAAAGGGGAAAATATTTCGATGCGTCATTCTTTTGTTTGTATCGCCATTTTCTTCATTGTGCTCATCAAATATTTTTAGTTTCAAAGAAAGTGACGTCTCCATTGCAGTCAAGAACTACAACATTTTTCGACAAAGTGTACAATTTTAGAGAAATTAAATTCGTTGTTGCATGCAAGAAATGCAACTTAGTTGCACCGATGAAGCCTTAAAGAAGCTTCTATTTCTATCTCCAAATCATATTTCTATTGGAATTCAGAGAATCAACAATGGAGAATTTTGAAACTTCAACAGAAGCTATGCAACAAGAGGTTCAAACCTCACAAGCTACGTCAAAACTCATGGCGTTTACAGGTTCGGCCAACACATTCGCTCCAAACTCTCCACCAAGGTTCAAGAAAATAATTTTTTTTATGAAATCAACGGATTTAAGGTGTAATTCTATCACATTAACTTCACTAAATTAGAGACAAGATCCCTTAATGTGTGGATCCAATAATTTACCTTGACACTGTCAATCAATATAATTAGTGTAATTACTGTCAGCATTATTTGTTACCTTATTTGCTTGTAGCATCTTAATTCTAGCCTTAATCATAGGATCATGTGTCTGCTTTTGATATATATACATACAATCACCGAATACACAATAATATTATTCTTTACCTATTATTACTTTTCTAACTTGGCATCGGGCGCTTAAGCCACAGAAGGATCCAACACAAATCATGGCATCCGCCGCAGATTCAAAGTCCGAAATGATCTCCCACTCACGTATGCATCCAGTTGGACAGAGACAACTATCCACTATGGAAATCTTTGGTGATCTCTATAGTCAAAGGATGCAGGCTCGATGGGCACATGCTAGGGACAAAGGAGTGTCCCGAAAAATTCATAACTTCTACAGATTCAAGCAAGCCAAATCACGCTTTGAAGATTGGCGGGCTCATGATTCACAACTCTTTGATGGTTGATGAATTCAATGATGAAATGGCAACACGATTCTTTGAATCTGTAATACTGAACGACTTGGTAGGATTTTGTATCCAAATGTGCGGATAGCAGTCGCCACCGACTTTTATTTTTATCCAATTAAGGAAGGTAAAAGTAATGAAAAGACCTTCGTTAGATTCGAGTTCGGAGAATGGTTATGAAAAGGGAAGGTATTAGCACCTTTCCATCCAGTTTATTCTACTGCTCTTAGTTGCTCTTAGATAACTTTTTTTAAAATTTGCTTTCTGTGTGTTTGACAAAGATGTTTTGAAAAGGCATTTCGCTTTGACTTTGTAATGACTCATGTAGGAGTGTATACAAAGTGTTCGGAAATGTTTTTGTTTTGAAAAGAATTTTGAACTTTGAAAAAGTGTGTGGTGTGAAAAGCATTTGATAGAGCAAGCAACTAAGAGACTTATTTACCCACTCAGAATTGGTCGTTTTGTTGTACTTCTACATTCCTTTAGAATAGCGCTAGCCATACCATTAGTTAGCGGTAGCTCCATTCGTTGGATGTAAGCGGACATTGAAGGGACATCGGATGGTCATAGAAAGCAACTTGTAGGAAGTATCCTAGCACATATCGAAGGGACTATCATCATTTTTCGTAGGCGACAATCGAGGGTCAAGATCATGTATTCGGAGGCGACATCGTGGGTCTTATGATCTTTGTATCGAAGGGACTATGATGATTTGTTTGGAAGGCAACGGTGCTAGAATACCTCTACGTTCGAGGGACATGACCATTTTGAATCGAAAGGCATCGAGAGAGAATTACCCTAAGGGGTGCGTGTGTGATAGAAGTGTGTTGAATTCAGAATATATTATCTTGAAAATTAGTGGGAGCTATGTCCAATTATTATCTTGCCATACACGCCTAGTTACTAACAGTTTATAGGGTGCGGAAATTAAAATGCGGAATGTAAAGTGCGGAAAGATAAACCTACGCTATTACATGGCTTTGGGGCAGATACATAATTTAAACTTGCGGAAAATAAAACCCTAGATTAAACTATTACAACCCATGAACAATTACATTATTGGAAAAAATAGAATGATAAAAAGAAAACGTCCGAAACGGAGCAACCTGTGAAAGAATAAGAAAATCGGAAAATGCAATATGAATCGAAATAAGAGAAAATGTTAGAAAAAATGCAATTTTTAATATGAGAAAATTAATGCATGCTGGAAATAAGATAAATAAGTTAAAATATTTTTTTGGGATTTTTTGGAAAAGATTTAATGATTAAAATGCAATTAATAATGATTTAAATGCAAAAATAAAAATAAAAATAAATATGCATGCAAAAATTATATTTTTTAATTTATTAAATTAAATAAAGATTTTTATGAAAATAATGTAAAAAGAAAAAAATGTTTTTTTGTAATTTTTAATGCAGAATAAAATATAGAATAGAAATTTAAATGAATGGAAAATATTAAAATAAAAGAAAATATGAAAATATGTTAGAAAATATAAGTTTTGCAAACTTGTAAAAAGAATGTCATGGCCAGGAATCGAACTGGAGTCATTGGCCTCAAACTCTGAAAACCAACACGCTGACCAACTGAGCCAACACGCGCTACTGTTTGGAAATTGGAGTGAGTGGAATTTACACGCGTCGCCTTCGTATGGTCTCGTTTCCGCGCCAAGAACTTCATCATTCTTGTTTGAATTCTGGGCATTTTGCGTCGGCCTCAGAACGACGCTATGACCCTGGCAAACATCAAAAATGCAACACACATAATATAAATTATATCTAAGACCATGGTTCGATTCCTCTGATCATCCCGAACTCAATAGTATAGGTCTTATTGTCCAATTTGTCCGTTTTAAGGAAACCCCAATTCGAACCAGGAAACCCTAAACATGGCAGATTTCGATTCAAGCCATAAAAATGCAATTCGATTGCCCAGACAGCTTGCAAACTTCAAACTAAACACAAATCAAACGTCAAAACATGTTAAAAATGCATGATAAACAGGATTCGATTTTGGAAAATATAAGAACAAACCGAAATCGTATTTCTTGATTCTGGATGTATTTTGGCAATGTAAGTATCTGGAATCACTCCTAGGGTATCAAGGAACGTGTTTGACACCTCAAAAACCGATTGAAACTAGCTGGAACAAGGATTGCCAATTACTTCAAGAACACGATTTCTTTGAGTTTGGATTAGGGTTTCTGAGCCAATTTTTTCCTCCCTTTGCAATTGGTATGCATCAAGTATATATGCTGGATGGATTTGGGATTGATTTGGGAAAGAATTGATCAACATTCAATGGAAATCAATTTTGATTTTTTCATGAAATCAAATTTTCAAACTTTGGTCCAATTTCAATCTAATCTTCCCATATTTGATCCAATTTCAAATTGCTGGCATTTATGGGTTAATTGGATCACAAGTAAGCAATAAAAATCAATCTTTCAATTAATTTGATTTTATACTTTATTTTTCAAATTAATTTGTATTTAAATGAATAAATTCCAAATTAAATAGGAAAATAAAATAGAAAATCGTGGCATTGGGCTTGGACATTCCTAATTGCATGAGGAATAAGTTTGGATGAAGAAAAAGTAGGCCCATTTGCAAAAGATTTGATTTTTGAAGTATCTCTCTTTGTGCATTCTTTCAAAATTGCCCAACTTGTGAATGGTGTAACTTGCTCAATTTTCCACATTTTTGAGTGTTCTTGGACTTTTTGGAAAGCTCTAAGAGTCCTCTAAACAATGTCTTTGGTCTCATATCAATTGGAGTTACCATGCTCAAAATATCTTCAAAACAAAAAGTTGACTTTTTGTTGACTTTGAAAATGACCTGTAATGTTTTGAGCTATACCTCTCAAATGAAGCATTTTTTGGACATTCTTGTGAGACATGAAGTTGTAGAGAATTGAATTTCCTTCAAAACAAGAGATGGTGGAAAAATTTCTGAGAAAGTATGAGAAAGTTATGACCAGTCAAAGTTCAGTTGACTTTTCACCTAGAAACCCTAATTTAGAAAGTTTGAGTTTTGAGCAAATCTTGAGTTTTCTTGATGAATCATGATCAACCCTTGATCAAATGATGAATGTAACTTCAAAATGAGGATGTTAACCAAAAATTATGAAGTTTGACTGTATGTTGACCACAGTTGACTTTTTGTCCAATACACCCGATTTTCAACCATCTGAGCAATTGTCTGAGGAAACTTGACTTGTGAAGCTTGAAACTTGACATGGAAAATCTTTGAAGCATATGAGGAGGCATGAAGGCCATTGGAGATGTTGGAAATCCATCTTGACTTGAGAGATACCAAACCCTAGTTTGGGTTGATTGTCTAGGAGAGAGTTTGTCTGATCAACTCTTGAGGAATCCTTGAGTATGGATGTATGAAATCTCTTGAGTAGATGGAGGGCAAATTTTGGGGTATGACAACTGTGAAACCTCAAAACAACTTTGGGATGAAGCCCAAAGCCTAGCAGGTGCACACACAAGATCTCGAGTCACTTACCTCAAATCTGAGTTTCACAGCATTAGAAAAGGAGAGATGAAGATGGAGGAGTATCTGGTCAAAATGAAGAATCTCGCTGACAGGCTGAAACTTGCAGGCAGCCCCATTTCCAACTCAGATCTAATCATTCAAACTCTGAATGGTTTAGATTCTGAATACAATCCTATGGTGGTCAAGCTATCTGATCAAACTAGTTTCACTTGGGTTGATCTTCAGGCTCAATTGCTGACCTTTGAGAGTAGACTCGATCAACTGAATAGCCTCACCAACCTAACCCTTAATGCTTCAGCAAATGTTGCCAACAAAACTGATTACAGAGGCAACAAATTCAACACAAACAACAACTGGAGAGGTTCCAACAGCAACTGGAGAGGCTCTAACTTCAGAGGTTGGAGAGGAGGCAGAGGAAGAGGAAGAATGTCTAAACCAATATGTCAAGTTTGCCACAAGGCCGGGCACACAGCAGTAAATTGCTATTACAGATTTGATAAGTCTTATTCAAACTCAAATTATTCAGCAGGCAGTGACAGACAAGGGGCACACAATGCCTTCCTAGCCTCATAAAGCTCTCTTCAAGATTATGATTGGTACTTTGACAGTGGTGCAAGCAATCATGTGACACACCAAACTGACAAATTCGAGGATCTGACAGAACATCATGGTAAGAACTCATTAATTGTTGGAAGTGGTGAAAAACTAAAGATTGTTGCCACAGGTTCCTCAAAACTAAACTCACTTAATTTACATAATGTCTTATATGTGCCCAATATTACCAAAAACCTATTAAGTGTGTCAAAATTAACTGCTGACAATAACATTCTGGTTGAGTTTGATGCAAATTGTTGCTCTGTGAAGGACAAGTTGACAGGGAAGGCAATCCTAAGAGGGACACTTAAAGATGGTTTGTATCAGCTTGCAAGGACTGAAAGGGAGCCGTGTGTTTATGTATCTGTCAAGGAAAGCTGGCATAGAAGGCTTGGTCATCCAAATAATAAAGTCCTAGATAGAGTCTTGAAAAACTGTAATGTCAAACTATCACCTAGTGATCATTTTAACTTTTGTGAGGCTTGTCAATATGGAAAAATGCATTTTTTACCCTTTAAAACCTCTTCCTCTCACGCTAAAGAAATCCTTGAATTAGTTCACACTGATGTTTGGGGACCTGCACCAGTAACATCTTCTTCAGGTTTCAAATATTACGTTCACTTCCTTGATGACTTTAGTAGATTTACCTGGATCTATCCTCTGAAACAGAAATCAGACACTGCACAAGCAAGCTTTTACCCAGTTTAAAAACATGGCAGAAAATCTGTTTAACAAAAGAATTAAAACAATCCAATGTGATGGTGGTGGTGAATATAAGGCTGTGCAAAACCATTCAATAGAAGCAGGAATACAATTCAGAATGTCATGCCCTTACACATCACAACAAAATGGTAGGGCTGAGAGAAAACACAGACATATTGCTGAATTTGGCCTTGACATTACTAGCACAAGCCAAAATTCCCTTACACTATTGGTGGGAAGCTTTCTCCACGGCAGTTTATCTCATAAACAGACTGCCCTCTCTAGTCACTCAAAATGAAAGTCCTTACTCACTACTCTTTAGAAAGGAACCTGACTACAACTCTCTAAAACCTTTTGGGTGTGCTTGCTATCCCTGTCTCAAGCCCTATAATCAGCACAAACTATAATTCCACACAACCAGATGTGTGTTCTTGGGCTATAGTAACTCCCACAAAGGATACAAATGCATAAACTCTCATGGAAGAATCTTCACCTCAAGACATGTTGTATTCAATGAAGAATATTTTCCATTCCATGATGGGTTTCTCAATACAAGAAGTCCCTTGAAAACACTAACTGAATGTCCATCTGCCCCTTTTTTGCCTACTGCAGGTAGCTCACATATTGGAGAAGCGACACCTTCAGATGACAATAATCCTGATGTCGAACAAGAACAAGTCAGTCCAACCGGTAGTGCTGAACCAGCCAGTCCAACTACAAAAGATTTAACAAGGAACAATCCAATTTCACATGGCACTGATCCCATAGAAACAGTTGCTGAAGCTCCCCAAGACCTTGTTGAACCAAGCTTATGCATCAACACTCATTGGACCAGGAGCAAGGCTGGAATTCACAAGCCAAAGCAGCCATATGTTGGGTTAGCCGAAACCTGCACAGATGAGAAGGAACCAGAAAATGTCATAGAAGCACTTACAAGACCACAGTGGAAAGAAGCTATGGATAATGAGTATCGGGCACTCATGTCAAATCAAACCTGGGTTTTGGTACCATATCAAGGCCAGGAAAACATCATTGATTCTAAATGGGTCTTCAAGACCAAGTACAAAGCAGATGGGACAATTGAAAGGAGAAAGGCAAGATTAGTTGCAAAAGGATTTCAACAAACAGCTGGTCTAGACTATGAAGAGACCTTCAGCCCAGTTGTCAAGGCCAGTACAGTTCGAATCATACTCTCAATTGCAATGCATCTTAATTGGGAAGTCAAACAGTTGGACATAAACAATGGATTCCTTAATGGGTACCTCAAAGAGACTTTGTTTATGCATCAACCAGAGGGGTTTGTTGACTCAACTAAACCTGAACATGTCTGCAAGTTATATAAGGCAATCTATGGATTAAAACAGGCCCCAAGAGCCTAGTTTGACAGCCTCAAAAATGCCTTACTCAGTTGGGGTTTCAAGAACACAAAAAGTGATTCCTCACTCTTCACTCTAAGAGGTACAGATCACATCACCTTTCTACTTATATATGTGGATGATATAATTGTCACAGGGAACAACACCAAATTTTTAGAATCCCTCATCAAACAACTCAATGTTGTATTTTCCCTTAAGGACCTTGGTCCACTGCACTACTTCTTAGGCATAGAAGCTCAAAGAGATGCATTTGGTATGTACTTAAAGCAATCGAAATACATAGGAGACGTCCTGAAAAAATTCAAAATGGAAAATGCTTCACCCTGTCCAACACCTATGGTAACTGGCAAGCAATTTACAGCTGAAGGGGAGAGGTTAAAGGACCCAACCGTGTTCAGACAAGCTATAGGAGCATTGCAATACTTAACAAACACAAGGCCTGACATAGCATTCTCAGTTAACAAGCTCAGCCAGTTCATGAGCTCTCCCACTATAGATCACTGGCAAGGCATCAAAAGAATATTGAGATATCTTCAAGGTACCATCCAACACTATCTACACATTAAACCATCCACTGACTTGGACTTAACAGGCTTCTCAGATGCAGATTGGGCCACAAGCGTGGACGATAAAAAATCCATGGCAGGTCAATGTGTCTTTCTTGGTGAAACACTTGTCTCTTGGTCCTCAAGGAAGCAAAAGGTAGTCTCAAGATCTAGTACAGAATCAGAATATAGAGCACTGGCTGACCTAGCTGCTGAAATAGCATGGACTCGATCACTCCTCGATGAGCTAAAACTCCCTCTGCCAAGAAAACCAACACTGTGGTGTGATAACTTGAGTGCCAAGGCATTAGCTTCAAATCCAGTTATGCATGCTCGATCCAAACACATTGAAATTGATGTGCACTACATCAGAGACCAAGTGCTGCGAAATGAGATTGTTGTGGCCTATGTTCCATCAGCTGATCAAATTGCTGACTGCCTCACTAAAGCATTAACTCACACACGATTCAACCAAATCAAAGACAAACTTGGGGTGACTTCCTCACCCATCAGTTTGAAGGGGGGAATTAGAGACAAGATCCCTTAATGTGTGGATCCAATAATTTACCTTGACACTATCAATCAATATAATTAGTGTAATTACTGTCAGCATTATTTGTTACCTTATTTGCTTGTAGCATCTTAATTCTAGCCTTAATCATAGGATCATGTGTCTGCTAGCTTTTGCTATATATACATACACTGTAATCACCAGAATACACAATAATATTATTCTTTACCTATTATTACTTTTCTAACTCACTACATTGTTTTAAGCCCTTGAGTTCCTCCAATGTTCAAGACTTAAATTGATCGAATTGCCAACATAGTATCTAAAGCTTATGAGGAGTGGATTGTGCAAGACCAAGCCTTGTTCACATTGTTATTATCAACAAACTCAGAGTTTGTGCTTCTGAGAGTACTCTCATGGAAACATGTGTATGAGGTTAGGGACAAAGTGCACAAGCATTACTGTAACACCCCAATATTACTCAAGGTTTTATATGCAAAAATCAGAGTAATTTAAAATTTCATAAATTCAATACTGAGGCGTCACACCTTCAAAACCAAATTACTTTAAACAATTTGCTTTAAAGTAAAAATCTCGGATACATAGCAATCATCGGAAATCATAAATTGATTCTTAAAAATCAAAACATCTTCTTTATTAAACTTCCTCATCAAATCATGTTTTCATAAAGTATGATTCTTATTCACAAGGAGGTAACAACAAAAGAACAACAACAAGACAACACAAATATTCCCCCCGAGTGCTACGTATTAGAGCGACACCGACTCGACTAACAACAACTATAAACTCCGTCTTCATAACCTACACGTTACCAGTATAAAGGTAACGGCGAAACAAGTAAAGGGTGAGATACTCCAAAACATATAATTAAAGGCATGATAAAATATATATAAATAGTTTTGGAATTATAAAAGATATAGGTTAATAAGTGCATTCCAACACATATCCAAATCTCACTCACTTTAATCGTCATTCTAATGTGTATAATCAACACTTTATCGCCCTAACCTCATCGACATAAATCGTCACAACAACACATAAACTTTCATCACCACGAAATCATTACAAGTCAATACGTCACTAATCGACACGACAATCATAAACAACAACATCAAACAACAACATCAAACAACAACATCAAACAATGCTAATGACATAAGCAACATAAATAAAATCATCACAAATTGGCTAAAGCCCGTCGTCGCTTTTGGCATAAAAGGCCATCGTCACAAACATCATCACATCATATTTGCATTAAGCATTTCATCAAAGTCAAATCATCGCAAAACTCATAATTTATATTCATCGCATAGTTATCATGAAATTATCACGTCATATTCATTTCATGTTCATCATAAAGATCATCACCAAACAAAATATCATATATCATCGCAATTCCACATAATCTATCAATTAAAACCCAACACCAAACAACTCAAACATAAACATAACCGACTCCATGAGACACGACTATGTTATGCATGTGGTACCCATCGCTTTGTCCATAATTAGGAACATTTGGCATAAAGCCCTCGTTGCTTGGCATAAAAGCCTCGTCGCTTGGCATAAAAGCTCATCGTCGCCAATGCAATGCATGTGAATCGACGATAAAACAACACAACAAAAACATCATCATCGCTCATCAAAATTGACATAAAGTCCACGTCGCCATATTCATCCACATCAAGATAAACATATCATCGCATCGCATGTCATCAAGTATTCGTTAATAAATACACCGTCGCAAACATCATGTTTAATTACACCACATCATTATCAATTTATTCACCAAACTTCAAATACGGAAAAATAGTCAAACACCAATAATCGTCGCGAAAGCCATTCCTAATAACTGACATTATCAATTTCCACACGTGTCTTAAATCAACTAAAACGCAATCCGATTCAATTTAACCGTAATTTAGCCTATTTCGGGTCGTCTCGTAAAAACTCGTAATTTCGTAAAACTAACCTCACCACTACGTTCTACACATCGAACTTAGCTAGCACGTCAATTTTCGTTGAATTCGGAGCAACTTGCTCCGTTGCCGAAATTAGCAAAATCGGGAAATCGAAACATAATCGGGTCCCAAATTTAATCGGATAACTTATGTCCTAATTATATTTTATTAATACTATCTAGTAGTATGTGAATTTGAGGAAATGGAAAGAAACAAAATCAAAACACATAATTATGCAGAAACACAGAAACGACAAACAGAGAAACATAAAACCACAAAATTCCGTTCCTTCTTCTATGCTTAAGGGGATGTGCGTCCCAGGAGGGTGAAGGCTAGGGGGAGGCCTCCTTAGGGATAGGTACGGCCGGCTTCCCTTTTGGGGTGGGCGCCTCCCCCTTGGTGCACCTCCTTTCTTCATCTTCCTCATTCCATCTCCAATACAGACAGTGTTTCTGGTTTATAGTTTTCACAGTTTTTCATTTTCTTCTTCTAGCAACTTATTACTATTAGCCATGGTAGTAGAACACCTAGATCAATACTCCTAACTCAACTTTCCTAATTTATTCCAAAAATCACACCCACAACTCATAAACCACAACATCAATTTTTATCCCAAATTCACAATATACCTATCAAACCCTAACTATAGGAAGTGGAAAATCAAACCCCTTACCTCATCTTGTTCTTGCAAAGCTTCTTGATTTCTCTACCACTTCCAACCATAGCTTCCTCTCTTGTTTCTCTTGCTCTTATTCTTCCTTTCCTCTAAGACACTCTCTTTTCCTCTCTATGTTCTAAGTTAGGTTTTGTGTAGAAAATGGAAAGAAAGAGGAAAATTGGTTTTATATTGTTTTCTACTAGTAAGCCAATGGTGTACACCCTAATTCTAGACTTTGTCCTCACAACCCTAAATTATTCTAATTAATTAACACACTAATAATATCTAATAATATTATTAACTCAATTAATTAAAATAATTCCGGGGAATTAAATATCGGTCCGAATAATATTTTACCGAACCGAACGGAATAAAAATCGGACCGAACGAAACGTCGCCAAATATATTAATAGATATATCGATTAATATAAATATTCTCTTTGCCAAAAAAATCGTCAAACGGTAACTCAAAAATATTAATATAATATAATATTAAATAAAATGGGGCGTTACAATTACAACGCTCAGATGAAGACTCGTGTCCATCAACTCTATGCAAAGTTAAAGATGAGAAAGAAAGAAAGAAACAAAGACAATATCAGAAATTGTGCTACGAGTTAAACACGATGGATATTCACTCATGGCTATTGGAAATCCAATCTCAGAATGTTATTAAATTGATTCCATCCTTCAGGGAATACCTGAAGAGTACAATATTTTCATCATGATGGTATATGGTAAGAATGGTCAAATGGACATCTATGGGGTGAATGACTTATTGTATGTTCAAGAAGCTCAACTTGACAAATACCATTAAGAACTTATTTCACCTAATGCCATGATGAATGTTGTTTAAGTTAGTGGTCACACTTAGTCTCCTAGGCATGTTAGCTCAGGAGGTTCAAGTTATTACCTTTATGGAAGAGGTAAATCTACTTGAGGAAAAGGTTGAGACAAACAAAAGTGTACCGCTGGAAATCGTCCAACATGTCAGATTTGTTATAGGTATGGATTGCTGGCACAATTTTAATTGATACGTTGAACCTATAACTAATAAATATTAGGCTCAATATGCTACATCAACCAACATAAGCAATGGTCAAGAAGGAAATAAGAATCAAGATACTTCAACTACAATAGTTAATGTCTACCTTGCTCGTTAGGACAAACTAAAAATACCACAATGTCTGGAATCTTAAACCATGGTTTGCAGACTCAGGTACATCTCGCCATATAACTTCTAGAAATTCAAAATTGCAATATATTAAGTCATGTGTTTGACAAATAAAGTAGTCGGTAGAAATTGTTGAAGTTGCAGGAAACACAAAAAGGGGTGTTTGAATTGGGTTTCACTAAATATAATCTTTTTTCAACTCAAAACACAAAGATAACAAGTGAATAAATATAGATGAATACTATTTTTTTTTGTTCTGGTCCACTATTAACTAAGTTACCCTAGTCCACCCTGCAAGGTGAATTTCCTTACAGATTACAGATGTGACACCCCAAATAATTCAATTATTAAATAATTAGAATTTTAATTATTAATTTAATTAGAAGTTTAATTATTAGTATATTTGGATTATTCAATTTAATTAATTAATTAATTAAATGAATTGAATAGTTGGTGGTGTGAGGAGTAATGTGGGGATGTGAGGAGTAAAATACTCTACTCATACTAATTATTATTTTATTTTATTTATTGGAATAATAAAAGGAAAATAAAGGAAAAGAGAAGTCATTAGAGGTTTTTCATCCTACGTGAAATTGGAGAAGAGAAGAGAAAGAGGGAAAAGCCAAACGCCAGAATTCGAAGAATCATCGCGAGGTAATGGTTGATTTCATTCGGTTATTATGCCTTATGGGTTTTGGGATTCAATTGAATGGTTGAGTATGTTAGGAAACTTGAAATTAGATAATTTAGGTTTTGTAGGATTATCCCTAAATGTGTCGAATTATAGGAATTTGAAACCGTAGTAATGTTATGATAAGTTTGGGAATAAATGAATTATGCCATGTAGTATGATACTGGTGTTTGTTGGATGAAAATTAGTGTTTTTGATGTTGGATCCGTATGGGAATGCTATGGAATAAGTTTGGAAACATACTGCTGTCAAAACTAGTGTTTTCTGCCACTGTGAGTCGTGGGAACCGGTTCTCATGTGGGAGAACCCAGGTTCCCAGTGTGTTGGCCAGTGAAATGACATTTTTGAACGCAGGAACCGGTTCCCCATTTATTCTCCATTTGGAGGAACCCGTTTCCACTGTTACTTTTTGAAAAATACTAAACTTTAAAAATTCATAACTTTCAAACCGTAAGTCCTTTTTAGACGCCGTTTTGGACGTTATTATCCAAATTAAACGTACTATTTTATAAAATTGAGCAATTACTAATTCATGGACTTTATTTTAAAAAGTGCCGATTTTCCAATTTTGTGAACTAAAGTCATTTTTAGAAATGGTGATGAGCCGGTTAGTGTAGTTCTGACTGATTAGATATATTGATTAGTATAAATATTCTCGTCGCCAAAACAATCGTCAAACGGTAACTCAAAAATATTAATATAATATAATATTAAATAAAATGGGGCGTTACAATTACAACGCTCAGATGAAGACTCGTGTCCATCAACTCCATGCAAAGTTAAAGATGCGAAAGAAAGAAACCAAGACAATATCAGAAATTGTGCTACGAGTTAAACATGATGAATATTCACTCATGGCTATTGGAAATCCAATCTCAGAATGTTATTAAATTGATTCCATCCTTCAGGGAATACCTGAAGAGTACAATATTTTCATCATGATGGTATATGGTAAGAATGGTCAAATGGACATCTATGGGGTGAATGACTTATTGTATGTTCAAGAAGCTCAACTTGACAAATACCATTAAGAACTTATTTCACCTAATGCCATGATGAATGTTGTTTAAGTTAGTGGTCACACTTAGTCTCCTAGGCATGTTAGCTCAGGAGGTTCAAGTTATTACCTTTATGGAAGAGGTAAATCTACTTGAGGAAAAGGTTGAGACAAACAAAAGTGTACCGCTGGAAATCGTCCAACATGTCAGATTTGTTATAGGTATGGATTGCTGGCACAATTTTAATTGATACGTTGAACCTATAACTAATAAATATTAGGCTCAATATGCTACATCAACCAACATAAGCAATGGTCAAGAAGGAAATAAGAATCAAGATACTTCAACTACAATAGTTAATGTCTACCTTGCTCGTTAGGACAAACTAAAAATACCACAATGTCTGGAATCTTAAACCATGGTTTGCAGACTCAGGTACATCTCGCCATATAACTTCTAGAAATTCAAAATTGCAATATATTAAGTCATGTGTTTGACAAATAAAGTAGTCGGTAGAAATTGTTGAAGTTGCAGGAAACACAAAAAGGGGTGTTTGAATTGGGTTTCACTAAATATAATCTTTTTTCAACTCAAAACACAAAGATAACAAGTGAATAAATATAGATGAATACTATTTTTTTGTTCTGGTCCACTATTAACTAAGTTACCCTAGTCCACCTGGTGAATTTCCTTACAGATTACAGATGTGACACCCCAAATAATTCAATTATTAAATAATTAGAATTTTAATTATTAATTTAATTAGAAGTTTAATTATTAGTATTTTTGGATTATTCGATTTAATTAATTAATTAAATGAATAGAATAGTTGGTGGTGTGAGGAGTAATGTGGGAGTGTGAGGATTAAAATACTCTACTCATACTCATGATTATTTTATTTTATTAATTGGAATAATAAAAGGAATAATAAAAGGAAAAGAAAGGAAAAGAGAAGTCATTAGAGGTTTTCATCCTACGTGAAATTGGAGAAAAGAAGAGAAGAGGAAAAGCCAAACGCCAAAATTCAAGAATCATCACGAGGTAAGAGGTGATTTCATTCGGTTATTATGCCTTATGGGTTTTGGATTCAATTGAATGGTTGAGTATGTTAGGAAACTTGAAATTAGATAATTTAGGTTTTGTAGGATTATCCCTAAATGTGTCGAATTATAGGAATTTGAAACCGTAGTAATGTTATGATAAGTTTGGGAATAAATGAATTATGCCATGTAGTATGATCTTGTTTGTTGGATGAAAATTAGTGTTTTGATGTTGGATCCGTATGGAATGCTATGGAATAAGTTTGGAAACATCTGTCAAAACTAGTGTTTTACGCCATGAGTCGTGGGAACCGGTTCCATGTTCCAGTGTGTTGGCCAGTGAAATGACATTTTTGAACGCAGGAACCGGTTCCCCATTTATTCTCCATTTGGAGGAACCCGTTTCCACTGTTACTTTTTGAAAAATACTAAACTTTAAAAATTCATAACTTTCAAACCGTAAGTCCTTTTTAGACGCCGTTTTGGACGTTATTATCCAAATTAAACGTACTATTTTATAAAATTGAGCAATTACTAATTCATGGACTTTATTTTAAAAAGTGCCGATTTTCCAATTTTGTGAACTAAAGTCATTTTTAGAAATGGTGATGAGCCGGTTAGTGTGGTTCTGACTGATTAGATATATTGATTAGTATAAATATTCTCGTCGCCAAAACAATCGTCAAACGGTAACTCAAAAATATTAATATAATATAATATTAAATAAAATGGGGCGTTACAATTACAACGCTCAGATGAAGACTCGTGTCCATCAACTCCATGCAAAGTTAAAGATGCGAAAGAAAGAAACCAAGACAATATCAGAAATTGTGCTACGAGTTAAACATGATGAATATTCACTCATGGCTATTGGAAATCCAATCTCAGAATGTTATTAAATTGATTCCATCCTTCAGGGAATACCCGAAGAGTACAATCTTCTCATCATGATGGTATATGGTAAGAATGGTCAAATGGACATTTATGGGGTGAATGACTTATTGTATGTTCAAGAAGCTCAACTTGACAAATACCATTAAGAACTTATTTCACCTAATGCCATGATCAATGTTGTTTAAGTTAGTGGTCACACTTAGTCTCCTAGGCATGTTAGCTCAGGAGGTTCAAGTATTACCTTTATGGAAGAGGTAAATCTACTTGAGGAAAAGGTTGAGACAAACAAAAGTATACCGCTAGAAATCGTCCAACATGTCAGATTTGTTATAGGTATGGATTGCTGGCACAATTTTAATTGATACGTTGAACCTATAACTAATAAATATTAGGCTCAATATGCTACATCAACCAACATAAGCAATGGTCAAGAAGGAAATAAGAATCAAGATACTTCAACTACAATAGTTAATGTCTACCTTGCTCGTTAGGACAAACTAAAAATACCACAATGTCTGGAATCTTAAACCATGGTTTGCGACTCGGTACATCTCGCCATATAACTTCTAGAAATTCAAAATTGCAATATATTAAGTCATGTGTTTGACAAATAAAGTAGTCGGTAGAAATTGTTGAAGTTGCGAGAAACACAAAAAGGGGTGTTTGAATTGGGTTTCACTAAATATAATCTTTTTTCAACTCAAAACACAAAGATAACAAGTGAATAAATATAGATGAATACTATTTTTTTTTGTTCTGGTCCACTATTAACTAAGTTACCCTAGTCCACCCTGCAAGGTGAATTTCCTTACAGATTACAGATGTGACACCCCAAATAATTCAATTATTAAATAATTAGAATTTTAATTATTAATTTAATTAGAAGTTTAATTATTAGTATTTTTGGATTATTCGATTTAATTAATTAATTAAATGAATAGAATAGTTGGTGGTGTGAGGAGTAATGTGGGAGTGTGAGGATTAAAATACTCTACTCATACTCATGATTATTTTATTTTATTAATTGGAATAATAAAAGGAATAATAAAAGGAAAAGAAAGGAAAAGAGAAGTCATTAGAGGTTTTTCATCCTACGTGAAATTGGAGAAAAGAAGAGAGGAAAAGCCAAACGCCAAAATTCAAGAATCATCACGAGGTAAGAGGTGATTTCATTCGGTTATTATGCCTTATGGGTTTCGGATTCAATTGAATGGTTGAGTATGTTAGGAAACTTGAAATTAGATAATTTAGGTTTTGTAGGATTATCCTAAATGTGTCGAATTATAGGAATTTGAAACCGTAGTAATGTTATGATAAGTTTGGGAATAAATGAATTATGCCATGTAGTATGATACTGGTGTTTGTTGGATGAAAATTAGTGTTTTTGATGTTGGATCCGTATGGGAATGCTATGGAATAAGTTTGGAAACATCTGTCAAAACTAGTGTTTTCCGCAGTCGTGGGAACCGGTTCTCATGTGGGAGAACCCAGGTTCCCAGTGTGTTGGCCAGTGAAATGACATTTTTGAACGCAGGAACCGGTTCCCCATTTATTCTCCATTTGGAGGAACCCGTTTCCACTGTTACTTTTTGAAAAATACTAAACTTTAAAAATTCATAACTTTCAAACCGTAAGTCCTTTTTAGACGCCGTTTTGGACGTTATTATCCAAATTAAACGTACTATTTTATAAAATTGAGCAATTACTAATTCATGGACTTTATTTTAAAAAGTGCCGATTTTCCAATTTTGTGAACTAAAGTCATTTTTAGAAATGGTGATGAGCCGGTTAGTGTAGTTCTGACTGATTAGATATATTGATTAGTATAAATATTCTCGTCGCCAAAACAATCGTCAAACGGTAACTCAAAAATATTAATATAATATAATATTAAATAAAATGGGGCGTTACAATTACAACGCTCAGATGAAGACTCGTGTCCATCAACTCCATGCAAAGTTAAAGATGCGAAAGAAAGAAACCAAGACAATATCAGAAATTGTGCTACGAGTTAAACATGATGAATATTCACTCATGGCTATTGGAAATCCAATCTCAGAATGTTATTAAATTGATTCCATCCTTCAGGGAATACCCGAAGAGTACAATCTTCTCATCATGATGGTATATGGTAAGAATGGTCAAATGGACATTTATGGGGTGAATGACTTATTGTATGTTCAAGAAGCTCAACTTGACAAATACCATTAAGAACTTATTTCACCTAATGCCATGATCAATGTTGTTTAAGTTAGTGGTCACACTTAGTCTCCTAGGCATGTTAGCTCAGGAGGTTCAAGTTATTACCTTTATGGAAGAGGTAAATCTACTTGAGGAAAAGGTTGAGACAAACAAAAGTATACCGCTAGAAATCGTCCAACATGTCAGATTTGTTATAGGTATGGATTGCTGGCACAATTTTAATTGATACGTTGAACCTATAACTAATAAATATTAGGCTCAATATGCTACATCAACCAACATAAGCAATGGTCAAGAAGGAAATAAGAATCAAGATACTTCAACTACAATAGTTAATGTCTACCTTGCTCGTTAGGACAAACTAAAAATACCACAATGTCTCGAATCTTAAACCATGGTTTGCAGACTCAGGTACATCTCGCCATATAACTTCTAGAAATTCAAAATTGCAATATATTAAGTCATGTGTTTGACAAATAAAGTAGTCGGTAGAAATTGTTGAAGTTGCAGGAAACACAAAAAGGGGTGTTTGAATTGGGTTTCACTAAATATAATCTTTTTTCAACTCAAAACACAAAGATAACAAGTGAATAAATATAGATGAATACTATTTTTTTTTGTTCTGGTCCACTATTAACTAAGTTACCCTAGTCCACCCTGCAAGGTGAATTTCCTTACAGATTACAGATGTGACACCCCAAATAATTCAATTATTAAATAATTAGAATTTTAATTATTAATTTAATTAGAAGTTTAATTATTAGTATATTTGGATTATTCAATTTAATTAATTAATTAATTAAATGAATTGAATAGTTGGTGGTGTGAGGAGTAATGTGGGGATGTGAGGAGTAAAATACTCTACTCATACTAATTATTATTTTATTTTATTTATTGGAATAATAAAAGGAAAATAAAGGAAAAGAGAAGTCATTAGAGGTTTTTCATCCTAACGTGAAATTGGAGAAAAGAAGAGAAAGAGGGAAAAGCCAAACGCCAAAATTCGAAGAATCATCACGAGGTAAGAGGTGATTTCATTCGGTTATTATGCCTTATGGGTTTTCGGATTCAATTGAATGGTTGAGTATGTTAGGAAACTTGAAATTAGATAATTTAGGTTTTGTAGGATTATCCCTAAATGTGTCGAATTATAGGAATTTGAAACCGTAGTAATGTTATGATAAGTTTGGGAATAAATGAATTATGCCATGTAGTATGATACTGGTGTTTGTTGGATGAAAATTAGTGTTTTTGATGTTGGATCCGTATGGGAATGCTATGGAATAAGTTTGGAAACATACTGCTGTCAAAACTAGTGTTTTCTGCCACTGTGAGTCGTGGGAACCGGTTCTCATGTGGGAGAACCCAGGTTCCCAGTGTGTTGGCCAGTGAAATGACATTTTTGAACGCAGGAACCGGTTCCCCATTTATTCTCCATTTGGAGGAACCCGTTTCCACTGTTACTTTTTGAAAAATACTAAACTTTAAAAATTCATAACTTTCAAACCGTAAGTCCTTTTTAGGCGCTTTTGGACGTTATTATCCAAATTAAACGTACTATTTTATAAAATTGAGCAATTACTAATTCATGGACTTTATTTTAAAAAGTGCCGATTTTCCAATTTTGTGAACTAAAGTCATTTTTAGAAATGGTGATGAGCCGGTTAGTGTGGTTCTGACTGATTAGATATATTGATTAGTATAAATATTCTAAATCGCCAAAACAATCGTCAAACGGTAACTCAAAAATATTAATATAATATAATATTAAATAAAATGGGGCGTTACAATTACAACGCTCAGATGAAGACTCGTGTCCATCAACTCCATGCAAAGTTAAAGATGCGAAAGAAAGAAACCAAGACAATATCGAAAATTGTGCTACGAGTTAAACATGATGAATATTCACTCATGGCTATTGGAAATCCAATCTCAGAATGTTATTAAATTGATTCCATCCTTCAGGGAATACCCGAAGAGTACAATCTTCTCATCATGATGGTATATGGTAAGAATGGTCAAATGGACATTTATGGGGTGAATGACTTATTGTATGTTCAAGAAGCTCAACTTGACAAATACCATTAAGAACTTATTTCACCTAATGCCATGATGAATGTTGTTTAAGTTAGTGGTCACACTTAGTCTCCTAGGCATGTTAGCTCAGGAGGTTCAAGTTATTACCTTTATGGAAGAGGTAAATCTACTTGAGGAAAAGGTTGAGACAAACAAAAGTATACCGCTAGAAATCGTCCAACATGTCAGATTTGTTATAGGTATGGATTGCTGGCACAATTTTAATTGATACGTTGAACCTATAACTAATAAATATTAGGCTCAATATGCTACATCAACCAACATAAGCAATGGTCAAGAAGGAAATAAGAATCAAGATACTTCAACTACAATAGTTAATGTCTACCTTGCTCGTTAGGACAAACTAAAAATACCACAATGTCTGGAATCTTAAACCATGGTTTGCAGACTCAGGTACATCTCGCCATATAACTTCTAGAAATTCAAAATTGCAATATATTAAGTCATGTGTTTGACAAATAAAGTAGTCGGTAGAAATTGTTGAAGTTGCAGGAAACACAAAAAGGGGTGTTTGAATTGGGTTTCACTAAATATAATCTTTTTTCAACTCAAAACACAAAGATAACAAGTGAATAAATATAGATGAATACTATTTTTTTTTGTTCTGGTCCACTATTAACTAAGTTACCCTAGTCCACCAAGGTGAATTTCCTTCTGATTACGGATGTGACACCCCAAATAATTCAATTATTAAATAATTAGAATTTTAATTATTAATTTAATTAGAAGTTTAATTATTAGTATTTTTGGATTATTCGATTTAATTAATTAATTAAATGAATAGAATAGTTGGTGGTGTGAGGAGTAATGTGGGTGTGAGGATTAAAATACTCTACTCATACTCATGATTATTTTATTTTATTAATTGGAATAATAAAAGGAATAATAAAAGGAAAAGAAAGGAAAAGAGAAGTCATTAGAGGTTTTCATCCTCGTGAAATTGGAGAAAAGAAGAGAAAGAGGAAAGCCAAAAATTCAAGAATCATCACGAGGTAAGAGGTGATTTCATTCGGTTATTATGCCTTATGGGTTTTCGGATTCAATTGAATGGTTGAGTATGTTAGGAAACTTGAAATTAGATAATTTAGGTTTTGTAGGATTATCCCTAAATGTGTCGAATTATAGGAATTTGAAACCGTAGTAATGTTATGATAAGTTTGGGAATAAATGAATTATGCCATGTAGTATGATACTGGTGTTTGTTGGATGAAAATTAGTGTTTTTGATGTTGGATCCGTATGGGAATGCTATGGAATAAGTTTGAAACATACTGCTGTCAAAACTAGTGTTTTCTGCCACTTTGAGTCGTGGGAACCGGTTCTCATGTGGGAGAACCCAGGTTCCCAGTGTGTTGGCCAGTGAAATGACATTTTTGAACGCAGGAACCGGTTCCCCATTTATTCTCCATTTGGAGGAACCCGTTTCCACTGTTACTTTTTGAAAAATACTAAACTTTAAAAATTCATAACTTTCAAACCGTAAGTCCTTTTAGACGCCGTTTTGGACGTTATTATCCAAATTAAACGTACTATTTTATAAAATTGAGCAATTACTAATTCATGGACTTTATTTTAAAAAGTGCCGATTTTCCAATTTTGTGAACTAAAGTCATTTTTAGAAATGGTGATGAGCCGGTTAGTGTAGTTCTGACTGATTAGATATATTGATTAGTATAAATATTCTCGTCGCCAAAACAATCGTCAAACGGTAACTCAAAAATATTAATATAATATAATATTAAATAAAATGGGGCGTTACAATTACAACGCTCAGATGAAGACTCGTGTCCATCAACTCCATGCAAAGTTAAAGATGCGAAAGAAAGAAACCAAGACAATATCAGAAATTGTGCTACGAGTTAAACATGATGAATATTCACTCATGGCTATTGGAAATCCAATCTCAGAATGTTATTAAATTGATTCCATCCTTCAGGGAATACCCGAAGAGTACAATCTTCTCATCATGATGGTATATGGTAAGAATGGTCAAATGGACATTTATGGGGTGAATGACTTATTGTATGTTCAAGAAGCTCAACTTGACAAATACCATTAAGAACTTATTTCACCTAATGCCATGATCAATGTTGTTTAAGTTAGTGGTCACACTTAGTCTCCTAGGCATGTTAGCTCAGGAGGTTCAAGTTATTACCTTTATGGAAGAGGTAAATCTACTTGAGGAAAAGGTTGAGACAAACAAAAGTATACCGCTAGAAATCGTCCAACATGTCGATTGTTATAGGTATGGATTCTGGCACAATTTTAATTGATCGTTGAACCTATAACTAATAAATATTAGGCTCAATATGCTACATCAACCAACATAAGCAATGGTCAAGAAGGAAATAAGAATCAAGATACTTCAACTACAATAGTTAATGTCTACCTTGCTCGTTAGGACAAACTAAAAATACCACAATGTCTCGAATCTTAAACCATGGTTTGCGACTGGTACATCTCGCCATATAACTTCTAGAAATTCAAAATTGCAATATATTAAGTCATGTGTTTGACAAATAAAGTAGTCGGTAGAAATTGTTGAAGTTGCGGGAAACACAAAAAGGGTGTTTGAATTGGGTTTCACTAAATATAATCTTTTTCAACTCAAAACACAAAGATAACAAGTGAATAAATATAGATGAATACTATTTTTTGTTCGGTCCACTATTAACTAAGTTACCCTAGTCCACCACAAGGTGAATTTCCTTCTGATTCTGATGTGACACCCCAAATAATTCAATTATTAAATAATTAGAATTTTAATTATTAATTTAATTAGAAGTTTAATTATTAGTATTTTTGGATTATTCGATTTAATTAATTAATTAAATGAATAGAATAGTTGGTGGTGTGAGGAGTAATGTGGGTGTGAGGATTAAAATACTCTACTCATACTCATGATTATTTTATTTTATTAATTGGAATAATAAAAGGAATAATAAAAGGAAAAGAAAGGAAAAGAGAAGTCATTAGAGGTTTTTCATCCCACGTGAAATTGGAGAAAAGAAGAGGAAAAAGCCAGCCAAAATTCAAGAATCATCACGAGGTAAGAGGTGATTTCATTCGGTTATTATGCCTTATGGGTTTTCGGATTCAATTGAATGGTTGAGTATGTTAGGAAACTTGAAATTAGATAATTTAGGTTTTGTAGGATTATCCCTAAATGTGTCGAATTATAGGAATTTGAAACCGTAGTAATGTTATGATAAGTTTGGGAATAAATGAATTATGCCATGTAGTATGATCTGGTGTTTGTTGGATGAAAATTAGTGTTTTTGATGTTGGATCCGTATGGAATGCTATGGAATAAGTTTGAAACATCTGCCAAAACTAGTGTTTTACGCAGTCGTGGGAACCGGTTCTCATGTGGGAGAACCCAGTTCCAGTGTGTTGGCGGTGAAATGACATTTTTGAGCAGGAACCGGTTCCCCATTTATTCTCCATTTGGAGGAACCCGTTTCCATTACTTTTGAAAAATACTAAACTTTAAAATTCATAACTTTCAAACCGTAAGTCCTTTTTAGACGCTTTTGGACGTTATTATCCAAATTAAACGTACTATTTTATAAAATTGAGCAATTACTAATTCATGGACTTTATTTTAAAAAGTGCCGATTTTCCAATTTTGTGAACTAAAGTCATTTTTAGAAATGGTGATGAGCCGGTTAGTGTAGTTCTGACTGATTAGATATATTGATTAGTATAAATATTCTCGTCGCCAAAACAATCGTCAAACGGTAACTCAAAAATATTAATATAATATAATATTAAATAAAATGGGGCGTTACAATTACAACGCTCAGATGAAGACTCGTGTCCATCAACTCCATGCAAAGTTAAAGATGCGAAAGAAACCAAGACAATATCAGAAATTGTGCTACGAGTTAAACATGATGAATATTCACTCATGGCTATTGGAAATCCAATCTCAGAATGTTATTAAATTGATTCCATCCTTCAGGGAATACCTGAAGAGTACAATATTTTCATCATGATGGTATATGGTAAGAATGGTCAAATGGACATCTATGGGGTGAATGACTTATTGTATGTTCAAGAAGCTCAACTTGACAAATACCATTAAGAACTTATTTCACCTAATGCCATGATGAATGTTGTTTAAGTTAGTGGTCACACTTAGTCTCCTAGGCATGTTAGCTCAGGAGGTTCAAGTTATTACCTTTATGGAAGAGGTAAATCTACTTGAGGAAAAGGTTGAGACAAACAAAAGTGTACCGCTGGAAATCGTCCAACATGTCAGATTTGTTATAGGTATGGATTGCTGGCACAATTTTAATTGATACGTTGAACCTATAACTAATAAATATTAGGCTCAATATGCTACATCAACCAACATAAGCAATGGTCAAGAAGGAAATAAGAATCAAGATACTTCAACTACAATAGTTAATGTCTACCTTGCTCGTTAGGACAAACTAAAAATACCACAATGTCTGGAATCTTAAACCATGGTTTGCAGACTCAGGTACATCTCGCCATATAACTTCTAGAAATTCAAAATTGCAATATATTAAGTCATGTGTTTGACAAATAAAGTAGTCGGTAGAAATTGTTGAAGTTGCAGGAAACACAAAAAGGGGTGTTTGAATTGGGTTTCACTAAATATAATCTTTTTTCAACTCAAAACACAAAGATAACAAGTGAATAAATATAGATGAATACTATTTTTTGTTACGGTCCACTATTAACTAAGTTACCCTAGTCCACCCCAAGGTGAATTTCCTTCTGATTACGGATGTGACACCCCAAATAATTCAATTATTAAATAATTAGAATTTTAATTATTAATTTAATTAGAAGTTTAATTATTAGTATTTTTGGATTATTCGATTTAATTAATTAATTAAATGAATAGAATAGTTGGTGGTGTGAGGAGTAATGTGGGAGTGTGAGGATTAAAATACTCTACTCATACTCATGATTATTTTATTTTATTAATTGGAATAATAAAAGGAATAATAAAAGGAAAAGAAAGGAAAAGAGAAGTCATTAGAGGTTTTTCATCCTACGTGAAATTGGAGAAAAGAAGAGAAAGAGGAAAAGCCAAACGAATCAAGAATCATCACGAGGTAAGAGGTGATTTCATTCGGTTATTATGCCTTATGGGTTTCGGATTCAATTGAATGGTTGAGTATGTTAGGAAACTTGAAATTAGATAATTTAGGTTTTGTAGGATTATCCCTAAATGTGTCGAATTATAGGAATTTGAAACCGTAGTAATGTTATGATGAGTTTGGGAATAAATGAATTATGCCATGTAGTATGATCTGGTGTTTGTTGGATGAAAATTAGTGTTTTTGATGTTGGATCCGTATGGAATGCTATGGAATAAGTTTGGAAACATACTGTCAAAACTAGTGTTTTCGCCATTGGAGTCGTGGGAACCGGTTCTCATGTGGGAGAACCAGTTCTGTGTTGGCCTGAAATGACATTTTGAGCAGGAACCGGTTCCCCATTTATTCTCCATTTGGAGGAACCCGTTTCCTTTATTTTTTGAAAAATACTAAACTTTAAAAATTCATAACTTTCAAACCGTAAGTCCTTTTTAGCCGTTTGGACGTTATTATCCAAATTAAACGTACTATTTTATAAAATTGAGCAATTACTAATTCATGGACTTTATTTTAAAAAGTGCCGATTTTCCAATTTTGTGAACTAAAGTCATTTTAGAAATGGTGATGAGTAGGTTAGTGTAGTTCGATCGATTAGATATATTGATTAGTATAAATATTCTCGCCAAAACAATCGGTAACTCAAAAATATTAATATAATATAATATTAAATAAAATGGGTTACAATTACAACTCCGATGAAGACTCGTGTCCATCAACTCCATGCAAAGTTAAAGATGCGAAAGAAAGAAACCAAGACAATATCAGAAATTGTGCTACGAGTTAAACATGATGAATATTCACTCATGGCTATTGGAAATCCAATCTCAGAATGTTATTAAATTGATTCCATCCTTCAGGGAATACCCGAAGAGTACAATCTTCTCATCATGATGGTATATGGTAAGAATGGTCAAATGGACATTTATGGGGTGAATGACTTATTGTATGTTCAAGAAGCTCAACTTGACAAATACCATTAAGAACTTATTTCACCTAATGCCATGATCAATGTTGTTTAAGTTAGTGGTCACACTTAGTCTCCTAGGCATGTTAGCTCAGGAGGTTCAAGTTATTACCTTTATGGAAGAGGTAAATCTACTTGAGGAAAAGGTTGAGACAAACAAAAGTATACCGCTAGAAATCGTCCAACATGTCATATTTGTTATAGGTATGGATTGCTGGCACAATTTTAATTGATACGTTGAACCTATAACTAATAAATATTAGGCTCAATATGCTACATCAACCAACATAAGCAATGGTCAAGAAGGAAATAAGAATCAAGATACTTCAACTACAATAGTTAATGTCTACCTTGCTCGTTAGGACAAACTAAAAATACCACAATGTCTGGAATCTTAAACCATGGTTTGCAGACTCAGGTACATCTCGCCATATAACTTCTAGAAATTCAAAATTGCAATATATTAAGTCATGTGTTTGACAAATAAAGTAGTCGGTAGAAATTGTTGAAGTTGCAGGAAACACAAAAAGGGGTGTTTGAATTGGGTTTCACTAAATATAATCTTTTTTCAACTCAAAACACAAAGATAACAAGTGAATAAATATAGATGAATACTATTTTTTTTTGTTCTGGTCCACTATTAACTAAGTTACCTAGT
This sequence comes from Vicia sativa, assembly GCA_021764765.1. NCBI lineage: Eukaryota > Viridiplantae > Streptophyta > Magnoliopsida > Fabales > Fabaceae > Vicia > Vicia sativa. The sequence goes on from CM038795.1 coordinate 44,750,066, forward strand.
CCACCCCGCAGGTGAATTTCCTTCTGATTACGGATGTGACACCCAAATAATTCAATTATTAAATAATTAGAATTTTAATTATTAATTTAATTAGAAGTTTAATTATTAGTATTTTTGGATTATTCGATTTAATTAATTAATTAAATGAATAGAATAGTTGGTGGTGTGAGGAGTAATGTGGGAGTGTGAGGATTAAAATACTCTACTCATACTCATGATTATTTTATTTTATTAATTGGAATAATAAAAGGAATAATAAAAGGAAAAGAAAGGAAAAGAGAAGTCATTAGAGGTTTTTCATCCTACGTGAAATTGGAGAAAAGAAGAGAGGAAAAAGCCAAACGCCAAAATTCGAAGAATCATCACGAGGTAAGAGGTGATTTCATTCGGTTATTATGCCTTATGGGTTTTCGGATTCAATTGAATGGTTGAGTATGTTAGGAAACTTGAAATTAGATAATTTAGGTTTTGTAGGATTATCCCTAAATGTGTCGAATTATAGGAATTTGAAACCGTAGTAATGTTATGATAAGTTTGGGAATAAATGAATTATGCCATGTAGTATGATACTGGTGTTTGTTGGATGAAAATTAGTGTTTTTGATGTTGGATCCGTATGGGAATGCTATGGAATAAGTTTGGAAACATACTGCTGTCAAAACTAGTGTTTTCTGCCACTGTGAGTCGTGGGAACCGGTTCCCATGTGGGAGAACTCGGGTTTCCAGTGTGTTGGTAAGTGAAAATGGCATTTTTGAACGCAGGAATCGGTTCCCCATTTATTCTCCATTTGGAGGAACCCGTTCCCACTGTTACTTTTTGAAAAATACTAAACTTTAAAAATTCATAACATTTAAACCGTAATTCCTTTTTAGACGCCGTTTTGGATGTTATTATCTAAATTAAACGTACTATTTTATAAAATTGAGCAATTACTAAGTCATGGACTTTATTTTAAAAAGTGCCGATTTTCCAATTTTGTGAACTAAAGTCATTTTTAGAAATGGTGATGAGCCGGTTAGTGTGGTTCTGACTGATTAGATTGAGAACTATACACTTATGTGATGCGCCTGTTATTTATTCATGATTGTGCTGTTATCATGTGATATTTGTTGGTGTTGGCTATGTATGGAATTATGTTGTGATCATATTCCGTTGTTTGATTGTTGCATGCTTTTGATGTGCATGCATATGCATTCTGGTGGTAGTTAATTCCCATTATTTGGAATTGGACCTGCAGAGCCAATACCCGTACCCAGTGGTTTAGTGGTGGTGAGGCTAGATTCGTGTCCCAGTGGTGTATGGGCGAATCGTTGATTAACGTCGTTTCCGAGGTGTAAATGGAACAAGGTGTGAATTTAGTTCACGTTTGGTACCACATGCATAGAGTCTGCATTGCATATGGAATTACAACATGTTAGGATGGTTTCCAGTGTTATAATTTCATTGATTGTTGTTATATGCATAATGAACTGTGTGAATTGTATTTATGAACTGAAATCTGATTATGCTAATGAGGGTGAAATAATATATTGAATTGTTCTATTGTATTTAGAAACGTATAATGCATTTTATGTTGCGATGAAATCTCACCCTTACTTTAATGATTTCAGATTAAATTTAGCAGCTCAGAAGTTGGTAAGGATGACTTATAGAGCTGTGCTATTTTAGTAATTCGTGTGTCAGTGTCATGCTCTAGTAGTTGTAACACTGGGGGACGATTGCTTTAGAGTTATAGTTTTAAACTCTGTTTCTTTTTGTTGTGTTGGAATAATTATGAGTTGAACTTATTCCGGATTTTTATGTTACCTTTCCGCTGTTTAGAACATGATAATGATTTTTGATTATTTAATAAGTTCTTCAGTGAAGCATGACTACTGTTTATGAGGTTTTTACATTTAATCTGAATTGTGTTATCCCTTATTGCATGTTACTCTGATTTAATTATTAATTCGCGGGGTATTTTAGAAGGGGTGTTACAATAGTGGTATCAGAGCATAGTCGGTCGTTGTGACTAGTGTCTTAATGTCATTATCCCTTTGTACGCGACAAGTGTGTACAACACTGTCGGTACTTGTTGCTTTTCTGATTGATTATTGTAGGAGTAGTGTGAAACTAAGTGGGGGAGAAGAGATGCTTCACGGATATGTTCTGATTGTAAGTCATTGGTACGAGGTACTGCTTGAGAAGACAGCGCAAGAGTGGTTAAAGTTGTTGGAATCGTTTGGACCGTGAGTCATAGTTGGAAGTGCAAAAAGGCGAGTACGATTCTGAGAACAGAAAGTGTTGGTAATGATGGTTTATACTCCAGTATGATTATCGGATGTCTATTGACAAATTGAGACCTTGATCACCCTTAAACTCTTGTTGATAGTATACGGAATCGTATTGGATGGTATACAATTGTCTTGCTATCTATATGGGGCATAAAGTGATGAATAGGAATGAAGTTTGGTAGAAACTTGTGAACCATATGAGTTGACGAAGACTCTAATAAGGACAATGAATTAAGATGGATGATCAGAGTTGCGCAACTATTAATGATGGTGTTGTGGTGTTTATGTTGTATTCTTCGACGGAAGTGAAAGGAAAAGCTAAGAGTGATGAATTGCTGGTGGTGAATGAATTTCCAGAAGTGTTTCCGGAAGATGTTAGTGAGTTTCCACCTGAGAGAGAAGTGGAATTTACTCTACATTTGATTCTTGGAACTAGTCCGGTGTTGGTGGCACCTTATCGCATGTCGGCATCTGAATTGTCTGAGTTGAAGAAGAAATTGGAGGAATTACTTGAGAAGAAGTTTATCCGTCCAAGTGTTTCGCCGTGGGGTGCTCCTGTGTTGTTGGTTAAAAATAAAGAAGGTTCAATGAGACTGTGTGTTGATTACAGGCAGTTGAACAAAGTTACAATCAAGAATCAGTATCCATTGTCGAGGATTGGTGATTTGACGGATCAACTGGTTGGAGATTGTGTATTCAGTAAGATTGATTTGAGATCTGGATATCATCAGATTCGTGTGAAGACGGAAGATATTCAGAAAACTGCATTCAGAACGAGGTATGGACATTATGAGTATGAGTATTCTGTTATGCTATTTGGAGTTACTAATGCACCTGGTGTTTTCATGGAGTATATGAACAAGATATTTCATCTATATCTTGATAATTTTGTGGTGGTATTGATTGATGACATTCTGATGTATTCGAAGAATGATGAAGAGCATGTAGAACACCTTAAAATTGTGTTGGAATTAATGAAAGAGAAGAAGTTGTATACGAAGTTGTCCAAATGTGAATTCTGGTTAAGTGAAGTAAGTTTTCTTGGTCATGTGACTTCCAAGAATGGCATTGTTGTTGATCCTACGAAGGTAGAAGCGGTATCTCAGTGGGAAGCGCCGAAGAATGCTTCTGAAATCCGTAATTTTTTGGGTCTTGCAGGTTACTACAGAAAGTTTATTGAAGGATTTTCTTAGTTGGCTTTACCGTTGACTAAGTTGACAAGAAAGGGTAAGGTGTCTGTTTGGGATTCTGAATGTGAGAAACGATTCCAAGAGTTGAAGAAGAGGTTGACTAGTGCTCCGATTCTGATTTTGCCAAATCCGGCGGAATCTTTTGTTGTGTATTGTGATGCGTCATTGATGGGATTAGGCGGTGTTTTGATGCAAGATAAGCAGGTAGTGGCTTATGCTTTAAGACAATTGAAGGTTCATGAAACGAATTATCTGACTCATGATTTAGAGTTGGCAGCAGTGGTGTTTGTTTTGAAATTGTGGAGGCATTACTTGTATGGTTCTCGATTCAAGGTATTCAGCGATCATAAGAGTCTGAAGTATCTCTTCGATCAGAAAGAGCTAAATATGAGGCAGAGAAGGTGGTTAGAATTTCTCAAAGATTATGATTTTGGTTTGAATAACCATCCTGGTAAGGCAAACGTGGTTGCAGACGCATTGAGTAGGAAGTTGTTACATATGTCGATGTTGATGGTTCATGAATTGGATTTGGTTGAACAGTTCATAGATTTGAGTTTGGTATGTGAGACTACTTCTGATAGTGTTAAATTGGGTATGTTGAAGCTGACTAATGGTATTCTTGAGGAAATTCGAACTGGACAGAAATATGATGTCGGTTTAGTCAATAAATTGGCATTGATCAACCAAGGTCAAGGAGGTGAATTCCAAATTGACGAGAATGGTGTTATGAGATTTGGTGATAGGGTGTGTGTTCCGGATATTGCAGAGATTAGGAAGAGTATTTTGGAAGAAGGACATCGTAGTGGATTGAGAATTCATCCCGGTGCTACTAAGATGTATCATGACTTGAAAAAGTTATTTTGGTGGCCTAGACTGAAAAAGGAGATTGCTGAGTTCGTCTATGCTTGTCTGGTTTGTCAGAAGTCGAAGATTGAGCATCAGAAACCGTCGGGGTTGATGGAACCGTTGTTTTTTCCGGATTGGAAATGGGATGGCATTTCTATGGATTTTGTGTCTGGTTTGCCGAGGACAGTGAAGAATTGTGATTCTATCTGGGTTATTGTTGATCGGTTGACGAAGTCTGCTCACTTTATTCCGATAAGAATGGATTGTCTAATGGAGAAGTTGGCTCAATTGTATGTCGAGAAGATCGTGAGTTTGCACAATATTATTTCTAGCATTGTGTTAGATAGAGATCTGAGATTTACGTCAAAATTCTGGACGGGTTTGCAAGAAGCTTTGGGTACTAAGTTGCGGTTAAGTTCTGCTTATCATCCGCAGACAGATGGTCAGACGGAGAGAACGATTCAGTCGTTAGAGGATTTATTGCGAGCGTGTGTGTTGGAGAAAGGTGGAGCTTGGGATAATTACTTACCATTGATTGAGTTTACCTACAACAGTAGTTTTCATTCGAGTATTGGAATGGCTCCGTTTGAGGCATTGTATGGTAGGAGGTGTCAGACGCCATTGTGTTGGTACGAATCTGGAGAGAGTGCTGTGATTGGACCGAAAATTGTCCAACATACTTCAGAAAAGATTAAAATGATTAAGGAGAAGATGAGAACTTCTCAGAGTCGTCAGAAGAGTTATCATTATAAGAGGGGGAAGGATCTCGAGTTTAGTGAAGGAGATCATGTGTTTATGCGAGTTACTCCGATGACTGGTATTGGTCAAGCCTTGAAGTCAAAGAAGTTGACTCCATGCTTTATTGGTCCGTTTCAGATTACGAAGAGGGTTGGAAAAGTTTCTTATCAGGTTGCTTTACCGTCGTCGCTTGAGAATTTGCATGATGTCTTCCATGTATCTCAGTTGAGGAAGTACATTGTTGATCCGTCTCATGAGATTCAGGTAGATGATATACAGGTACGAGATAATTTGATCGTAGAAGCATTGCCTGCGAGAATTGAAGATCGAAAGTTGAAACAGTTGCGGGGTAAGGAGATAGCTCTGGTAAAAGTAGCTTGGGGAAGACCAGCAGGTGGAAATGTTACTTGGGAGCTAGAGAGCCAGATGAAAGACTCGTATCCCGAACTTTTCGTCTAAGGTATGTTTTCGAGGACGAAAACTATTTTTAGTAGGGGAGAGTTGTGACACCCTAAATAATTCAATTATTAAATAATTAGAATTTTAATTATTAATTTAATTAGAAGTTTAATTATTAGTATATTTGGATTATTCAATTTAATTAATTAATTAATTAAATGAATTGAATAGTTGGTGGTGTGAGGAGTAATGTGGGGATGTGAGGAGTAAAATACTCTACTCATACTAATTATTATTTTATTTTATTTATTGGAATAATAAAAGGAAAATAAAGGAAAAGAGAAGTCATTAGAGGTTTTTCATCCTACGTGAAATTGGAGAAGAGAAGAGAGGAAAAAGCCGCCGTTCAAGAATCATCGCGAGGTAATGGTTGATTTCATTCGGTTATTATGCCTTATGGGTTTTGGGATTCAATTGAATGGTTGAGTATGTTAGGAAACTTGAAATTAGATAATTTAGGTTTTGTAGGATTATCCCTACATGTGTTGAATTATAGGAATTTGAAATCGTAGTAATGTTTCTGAATGTTTGGGAATAAATGAATTATGCCATGTAGTATGATACTGGTGTTTGTTGGATGAAAATTAGTGTTTTTGATGTTGGATCCGTATGGGAATGCTATGGAATAAGTTTGGAAACATACTGCTGTCAAAACTAGTGTTTTCTGCCACTATGAGTCGTGGGAACCGGTTCCCATGTGGGAGAACCCAGGTTCCCAGTGTGTTGGTCAGTGAAAATGGCATTTTTGAACGCAGGAACCGGTTCCCCATTTGTTCTCCATTTGGAGGAACCCATTCCAACTGTTAGTTTTTGAAAAATACTAAACTTTAAAAATTCATAACTTTCAAACTGTAAGTCCTTTTTAGACGCCGTTTTGGACGTTATTATCTAAATTAAACGTACTATTTTATAAAATTGAGCAATTACTAATTCATGGATTTTATTTTAAAAAGTGCGGATTTTCCGATTTTGTGAACTAAAGTCATTTTTTAGAAATGGTGATGAGCCGGTTAGTGTGGTCCTGACTGATTAGATTGAGAACTATACACTTATGTGTTGTGCCTGTTATTTATTCATCATTGTGTTGTTATCATGTGATATTTGTTAGTGTTGGCTATGTATGGAATTATGTTGTGATCATATTCCGTTGTTTGAATGTTGCATGCTTTTGATGTGCATGCATATGTATTCTGGTGGTGGTTAATTCCCATTGTGTGGAATTGGACCTGCAGAGTCAATACCCGTACCCAGTGGTTTAGTGGTGGTGAGGCTAGGTTCGTGTCCTAGTGGTGTATGGGCGAATCGTTGATTAACGCTGTTTCAGAGGTGTAAACGGAACAGGGTGTGAATTTAGTTCACGTTTGGTACCACATGCATAGATTCTGTGTTGCATATGGAATTATAACATGTTAGGATGGTTTCCAATGTTATAATTTCATTGATTGTTGTTATATGCATGGTGAATTGTGTGAATTGTATTTATGAACTGAAATCTGATTATGCTAATGAGGGTGAAATAATATATTGAATTGTTCTGTTGTATTTAGAAACGTATAATGCATTATATATTGCAATGAAATCTCACCCTTACTTTAATGATTTCAGATTAAAGTTAGCAGCTCAGGAGTTGGTAAGGATGACTTATAGAGCAGTGCTGTTTTAGTTATCCGCGTGTCAGTGTCATGCTCTAGTAGTTGTAACACTGGGGGACGATTGCTTTAGAGTTATAGTTTTAAACTCTGTTTCTTTTTGTTGTGTTGGAATAATTATGAGTTGAACTTATTCCGGATTTTTATGTTACCTTTCCGCTGTTTAGAACATGATAATGATTTTTGATTATTTAATAAGTTCTTCAGTGAAGCATGACTACTGTTTATGAGGTTTTTACATTTAATCTGAATTGTGTTATCCCTTATTGCATGTTACTCTGATTTAATTATTAATTCGCGGGGTATTTTAGAAGGGGTGTTACAACAGACAACCATAATAAGTATGATCAACCCTACTGGAACCCCCAATAAGTATAATGATCATTATTGCAAACCACAAAGGCAAACAATCAATTGAGTCTACAGACCTTCACTCGATCACTCAAGGAACAATCAATTCATTGACAAGCAGTCAAAGACTTTTTGAGTATATAGACCTCCATTCAATCACTCAAGGAACAATCAACTCAAAAGTTAAATACAAGTGATGTGTTTACAATATGCTTCTACAAAGAAGATTACACAAGTTTATGTACAACAACACAAAAGTGTTTATAGCAAGATACGAGCAACAACTCCTTGCTTATTTACAAAACCTTACAAAAGATTTCTCTACTGAATTTTTGTGCAATGTTTTAGTGTAGTTTTGTTGAAATAATTCATATTATTTAAAATTCTTCCAAGAACTTCTTATATAGCTGAAAAAGAGATTCATTGGAATAAAAATACAATTGTATTGTTCCCAATGGTCATGGTGAGACTGATAGACAATAGTATAAAAAGGATTGTCCTTCCGCCACTCTAGAGAGTAGAGGTCATAATGTACTTTGTAATTTTATACTCATAATGTACTTTGATGGAGCATGTTGTAGAAGGATCAGAACTAGTATCTTCTAGAACCTAAGTCATTAGAAACTTAACAAAGAGCTTGTTCAGAGAATTCTTGCCTTCTCAGTCTTCAGCACTTGGTCTTCAGAAGAATTTCTTAAAATCTTCAAAACTTCGTTCAGTAAATTTTTTTTCTTCAGCATCTTCAGAACTTGGAACATCAAAAGCAAACCTTTAGAAGGCCTCTAAAGCTTCCTTGAGTAAGTCACGATTAGAAACTCTTTTACTAATGTTCCTTAAACTGTTGCATAAGACGCATTCCTTAATCTTAACTTAACTTTGTAACACACCAAAGGTATTCTTTTAGATTGTTGAGTTTAGAATTTGATAACGTCACACACCTTCTTACCAGAGTCAGAACCTATATGATAAAAGGCACACACTAGACACAAACCTTTTAGAGTACACATTTGTTCTTGAAGGTAACATGTAAGGTTATCATCAAACATAAGGCCAAATATATAACCAACTTTGTTCTCACATAACCAAATTTGTTCTTATAATCTCACCCTTTTTGATGATGACAAAACTATGTATTTTCATAGAACAGTTCATACATGGTAATCACCATGAAACACAAATTCAGTAGAGCTAGTCAGCTCCCCTTGAATCCATTAATACTCAAAATTCCATTAAAGCTTGTTCAAAATCTCCCATTAAGCCCAAGACTCAAAGAATGAACTTTGCAGTACACAAAGTAGCATAGAGAAGGAATACTTCTCCATTAACGGCCCATCGGTGTCTGACTAGAAATACCTGGTCTTCATTTCAAAACATGGATTACTATAGAGAAGTTAGACGACTACAAACACGTTCATGGGATCCTAAAATTTTAATTTTGGAGGAGGAACAAAGGGTGAAAGATGCTCTCAAAGATCAATACAACACAGGATGCAGATAGAGTTACAAAAAAATTGTGTCCGGGGGGATAGCCATTGGAAAATGAATGAGGGAGATTATAGAAAAAGGGTGGAAAAAATAAATTAGGTGTACATAGTACATAATAAGATCAGATGAAATTCTTTCACCCAAGGGTGTTTAATGATAATTCACCATGAATTACTTAATAGATGGTTCACCCTAGATTTCACCTAATTTTAATTGTAATATTATCAAATTTGATGGAAAGTTGTAACTTAATTTCTTAATTTTTTTAGAGAGATCGTGATGTAATTATTGTGTTTCAAATTTCAATGTTGTTGTTATATTTTTTGTGTTTTGGCTGCAGATTCGGGTTTGGGTGGAAAAACCCAAACCCAACAGGTGTGAACGTGGGTGTTATTTTACCACCCAGGTAGTCTTTGGGTTTGGATTCAAATTCGAAAGATGATTTCAAATGCGAATTTAAGTAGTGTAAACCCCACATCCAACCCTATCCATTGTCATCCCTAAAAAAGTCCCTATCATTGTCTTCAGCTTCTACTAGCTTCTCATCCACTATGAGTTTGAAGAAGTCGACTTGAGTGAGATCGAGCTCGGGGTACAGACAGAAAACTTGGTCTTTGGCCCGATCGAAATCCATGTCCTCAGCATCGAGAATATCCAGTCGTGATTTCTCAAAAGCCTCCTTCAATTCGGAGCATGATTTCTCTAAGGTCTACAGGTTGACTGCTAGCTCGGCGGAAGAAGTTTCCGTTGTAGAGAGTTCTTTCTCCAGATCTTTTGCTTTCTCAACACTTTCATGCGCTTTGGCCTTCAAGTTAGAATTCTCTTCATTAAGAGACTTCTCATTGTCGAATAACCTCTAAACCTCTTTTTCTAGCTCGGAATGTCTCTTGTCCGCGGCGTCCCCAGATTCAAATAGGTCCCGGGCCAAAACAACACACCTCATCAGGCATGAGCTGATATGTTGGGTAATTTTCTAAGGCCTAAGGCTTTTTACCTTATTCACATCCTCTGTGGTGTTGAGATGGTCATATAAGAATTTTATGTCATCAAAGTCAGCAGACCATAATTTTTTTTCAACAGAGGGACGAGTCGAACCATCACCGACTTCTCTCATCAAGGTAGGAACTTCCTAGTCGACTTGCAAACACACTCTCCAGTTTCGCATGCTTCAAGAATTACATCATCCTCATTCCCAGTCGAGGAGATGTTCCAGAGTGATCGAAGCGTGGCGATCTCCAGTGATAAAAATTTGTTTGAAGCCTATAACTTCTCCACTAAACGATTTGCTCGTTTCCATTAGGAGCTCCACATAACCTGAAGAATCAGGGTCAAAATCATTATCAAAGGTTAGAACGTCAGAGTTAATATTATTCATAACCCACTCTAGTTCCTTTACCCCTAGAGTATCACTCATCTCTCGCATGCATTTCTCCCACAAAATCCTACGCTCATCACAATTCAGATGTTTTCTATGCCCTAAGCCATCGCATTCTCTAATAATAACCATCTCGCAAACGTAAAGGAAAAAAATAAACGGAGGGTAGGAAATGAATACCTGGAAAAAGTGTTCGAAGAGGATGCGAGGGGCGAATTTTAGGGCAGTGATAGGAGAGGTTTTGTGGGAAGAAATGGAAAAGGAAATATCTTTTAAAAGGAAAAGAGACATTATAAAAAGAAAAGGTAGCGTGTTTTCATTTAAAACCCACTACCATAATCATCATATCTAAAAATAGGTAGGTGATTGTTGCGCTAACTAGGGCACTGAGCGCACGCGCTTGTAGTCCATCAATGTCGATGTATATGTCGGCCAAGATTTATGTTTCTTCTGTCGACCATAAAACTTCAAGGCATGAAGTCATATGCTGGGGGGCTTATGATCGTACATAAAATCCATAGGGCCGAATATGTAGTCGGCAAGGCTTGGACTGAGGGATTCCACCTAGCTGGGCAGGGAGATCGGAGGATTCGACGACTATAGGACATTAGGGGATAAAGAGACTGTCGAGCACACATCTCGGACCTAGGGGTTTCAGATAGCTCGGCCATTATGGGGACGTCACGTCCAAGTCGGCCATCAAAGATGTAACCGCTGCTTTAAGTTTGACGGCGCGTGTTATATTTTGGGACTATCATTCATAGACGGCGGACGTTATTCTCCTTAAAGACAACTCAGTTATGAAACTGGGAAGGCGTAGCCGTTATAGGCATTGATCATAGAGGTCCTGATACTCCTATAAATAGGGCTCCCGACTGAGGGATAAGCAAGACACATAGCTTGGAGCACAAGTAATCTAACTTGTAGCTCTGAATCCCTAAATACATTCACAGAAAAATTCTAACAAGAACACACACACACACACACACATATATATATATATATATATATATATATATATATATATATATATATATATATATATATATATATATATATATATATATAATTAAAATTAATATTGAATTTTATTCTAATAAATAAATTGAAACTATATATAAATATTTTAATATTATTAAATATATTTACTATTGAAAATATTATATAAATTAATAATTTAATTTTAATATTTTATTAAAAATTATACACTGAAGTTTAATATTATATGTGTTAAACAAGTTTAAACTATAATTAAGCATAAAGTAGGTTAATGTATATATTTAAGTAGCAAAATAATACAAAGAGAAAACACAATGATGGTACATGAATAGCTCCTATCGCCTGGAAAATAAAAGGAGTGAATTCCAGTCTCTCATTATTCACAAAGTTTTAGAATATTGTTAAATTAAAATTTTCTAAACTTAAAATAATAATAAATAAAATGCATGATATTTAAAATAATTTAAAAAATAATCACAAATCGTTTATATGAAATGGGTGTAAGATAGTACTATTAATAAATAAAAAAACACCCTCCAGACTTGCTACCTTAAAGTATATGATTAAAATTGGAACTATTTTTTCATATTATTGAATATAATATTTAATTTAACCTTCTTTATTTTGAAACCCTTAAAACTTGGAGACCTTATATCGCGGCACTCCTTAGTCCTTACACAACCACAAAGCCGAGCTTATCATTCGATTATTTTCACAAAAGCGTGTATTTCTTTTTGTTTGAATATATGTATGTTACTTTTAAGTTGGTCTAATATTTTTATCTAGGACTCCCAGAGTTTCATAAAAAGTGTTTCTTTTGAATAATGTGTGATTCTTAAAGAAATAATTGGATGTATTGATTTTAAAATTGTCTGTTTGTACTAAAATATCTTTAATCATTATACATAGAAGAGAAAATATGACATAAAGTTAGAGAGAGTATGGATATATGTGTTGTAATAAGGATAATATTAAAAATATTGCATTAGTATTCTAAATAAACAATTATTTTGAGACATGAAAAAAATACAAAGAAGACACTTTTTATGAGACAAAGAAAATATTAATTTGTTAAAGGGTTTAAGTTCCATATGTGTTTTACGAATCTACGTCCCTATGACTTCTTGATCTTTAATGAATTTAAGAAAGATCCATCTAACTTGAGTTTAGCTTAACCCTAATTCACCGCTTGCTTTGTTAGACAAACACCTTAAAATATTTTAAAATGAGAAGGATTTTTGCACTTATTTTAGGATACTCTCTTTTCCACAATATTATTTTAAAGAGGAAATAATTCCTTAACTATATCATTAGGTTCAGTTTGGTCCCTTAATTTTTTTCGTGCTAAATTAATCTTTCAACTTTTTAATAGATGCATAAGAGTCTCTTCCGTCGACTCCGTTAGTTAAAATCTGTTAAAAATCTACGTGGCAGTGACAGTGACAGAGTTAGCGTCAGAAAAATCGACGTTAAATTTTTTTTCTGAAATTTTCAATTTGGTTCATCTTCTTTCCCAAATTTTTTAAACCCATAACCCTAAAACAAAAAATTATCTCAATTTCCCATAATTTTTCTGGAATACAAAATTGATTCGTTTATGAAAAATTGAGATAATTTTTTGTTTTATGATTCTGAAATTAAAAAATTTGGAGAAGAAGATGATCAAAATTGAAAATTTCAGAAAAAAAAACTTTTAGCGACCGACGCTAACTCCGTCACTGCCACGTAGAATTTTAACAGAGTTTAACTAATGGAGTTGACGCAAGAGACTCATATGCATCTATTAAAACGTCGAAGGATCAATTTGACACGAAAAAAAAATTAAGAGATCAAACTGAACTTAAATATATAATTAAGGGATAAAAAGGGTATTTCGACTATTTTAAAATTAACTCTAATAATTGTTGTTGGAAAATATGATTTGGAGTTGGAAAGAAGCACGGCAAGGAAACTTCGCAAGATACATATCCTCTTTCATCAAAAGACAAATTAACAAGAGCCAATTGTATATAGTCAAACAAGGTATCAAATTAAGGCCTCATAAACTACATATACAAAGGGGTCAAAAGTTCATTCATATGACTTTGTATACTTGTAAGTAGCTTGCTCCACAATTTCCAGATGCTCCATCTTACCTAGTCTGGCACTTAGTAACCTTGTCTTCTTTCATTTGCCATTATTATTATTATTATTATTATTATTATTATTATTATTATTATTATTATTATTATTATTATTATTATTATTATTATTATTATTATTATTATTATTATTATTATTATTATTATTATTATTATTATTATTATTATTATTATTATTATTATTATTATTATTATTATTATTATTATTATTATTATTATTATTATTATTATTATTATTATTATTATTATTATTATTATTATTATTATTATTATTATTATTATTATTATTATTATTATTATTATTATTATTATTATTATTATTATTATTATTATTATTATTATTATTATTATTATTATTATTATTATTATTATTATTATTATTATTATTATTATTATTATTATTATTATTATTATTATTATTATTATTATTATTATTATTATTATTATTATTATTATTATTATTATTATTATTATTATTATTATTATTATTATTATTATTATTATTATTATTATTATTATTATTATTATTATTATTATTATTATTATTATTATTATTATTATTATTATTATTATTATTATTATTATTATTATTATTATTATTATTATTATTATTATTATTATTATTATTATTATTATTATTATTATTATTATTATTATTATTATTATTATTATTATTATTATTATTATTATTATTATTATTATTATTATTATTATTATTATTATTATTATTATTATTATTATTATTATTATTATTATTATTATTATTATTATTATTATTATTATTATTATTATTATTATTATTATTATTATTATTATTATTATTATTATTATTATTATTATTATTATTATTATTATTATTATTATTATTATTATTATTATTATTATTATTATTATTATTATTATTATTATTATTATTATTATTATTATTATTATTATTATTATTATTATTATTATTATTATTATTATTATTATTATTATTATTATTATTATTATTATTATTATTATTATTATTATTATTATTATTATTATTATTATTATTATTATTATTATTATTATTATTATTATTATTATTATTATTATTATTATTATTATTATTATTATTATTATTATTATTATTATTATTATTATTATTATTATTATTATTATTATTATTATTATTATTATTATTATTATTATTATTATTATTATTATTATTATTATTATTATTATTATTATTACTATTATTATTATTATTATATTCACTAATTCCATTTTTTGTAAAGATAGATTCAGGATGAACTTTTAGGGGTTTTCATACTATATTTTTAGAATGATCTATTTACTAGGATGCATATACAATATAACTAGATTGATTTATTCTGAAGACGTTGAAATTTATAATACTTTGCATATTTTTAAATAGTACTGTTACAAGATGTTTCAAATTGAGCGGTTTATTTCAGTGGCTAAGGAAGGTCATGGTCACCCCAATGTATTTTGTAAAATTCAAACATTGTTTTCCAGATAAACACGAGAAGTAACTTCATCGCCCATCTTAGAATTTCTTAGTCCACATCAGTGTCCAAAAGAAAGAGCTTATATAATTCTTAAAATGTCAGTATATTTTCAGTGTGCACTTTTCTGTTGTTGTTAAAATTGAATGAAAATCTAAAATATATTTGTAAGTGTAAATTAACAATATATTTTCAGTTTTAATGCTGACAGTGAGAAAAAAATTTAAATAGAAAAATGTCATTTTTTTCTTTTGTTTCGCATTAAATATAGAAATTTGTACAGATCATATCTAAGGCAATTGGAATATATATATATATATATATATATATATATATATATATATATATATATATATATATATCAAATACTATTGAGTATGACAAATGATGTGTCAGTCTATCATCCTCGCGGCGTTCTTCCGATTAGGGATATTAATAGGGCGGGGTGGGGGATACATTCTCTTCTCAATCCCCGCCCTAAAATTTATTTCCCATCCCGTATCGAGTCCCCGCCACAAGGGGGTTTTGTCGTCATCCCCACGGATTCCCGCGGGTCTCCACGATTTCTGCGGATATCTATAAACATAATTTTTTATTGGATTAAATAAGTTTTTGATCCCTATAAATATTGTAGTTTTTATTTTTAGTCGCTCCCTGACTTTAGGCAACGGTTTTTACAAAAAACCCGTTGTCAAAGCCAGCTAAAACTGTTGCCAAAATCCAGGAGGGACTAAAAATAAAATTGCAATATTTATAGGGACCAAAAACTTATTTAACCCATTTTTATTTATTATTTTAAACTAGTTTAATAGAAAAAATTCAAAAATTAACAACAATAAATTAGTAAACTAATCATCTATGATAAATATATTGTTTTAACAATATTTATTCTTGAGATTCATGAACACAAAATTTTCAAACTTTAAAAAAAAAATACAATAGTCATTTAGATCTCTCTCTTTTACTAACAAATTATTTGAAATGATAAATAAACCTACATATAAATGTTAAATTATATATTAATTAACGATATTATGGAATTCTAGTGCGGGGCGGGGGATATGTTCGTCATCCCCATCCCTAAAGTACTTCGGAGGAACTTTATTCCCCATCCTCGTCCCCGCCGGGGGGAAATTCCCCATCTTTGAGGCCCCAAACGGGGGATCACTACGCTAAAAAGATAAATATACAACGCACTTTATGCAGCGCTTTTTCCAGAAAGCGCTGCCTACAGGTTTAAAAAAAACACCGAAAAGTTTCAACAAAAGCGATGTCTAAGAGTTACCTTTAGACAGCGGTTTTGAAAAGCGCTGCTAGAGGACCCCTCTTAGAAAGCGTTGTCTAAGGTTATTTCAAAAAGCGCTGCTAGATGCACCCCCTTAGGCAGCGCTTTTCAAAAGCGCTGCTAGAGGCCCACCTTAAACAGCGCTTTCTAAAAAAGCGCTGCCTAAGGCCTTTTATTTATAAAAAAAAATAAAACAAACCTATTTTTGTTTCTTTCTTTCTAATGTTTAGAACCTTCTCTAAACCTTGAATCTGCAATCTTCGTTCATAACCTTCTCTAAACCCTTAAAGCGCACATTCGTTGATCACCTTCGTTCAGATTCCTCAATCTTCTTCGCAATCTTCATCAGTTCTCCCTGTCACAACCATCTTCGGCGTTCAAATTCCTCACTCGTAGAACTTCAACTTTCCTCAACATCATTGCTCTCGGCAACACCGTAAGTCTTCTCCATTTCATTTCTTCATCATCATCGTAGTTTATAGTTTATAATATCACGATGTGAATTAGAATTTTGATTTTGATTTTAATTTCAATTTCAATTTCGTAGGGTGCTGGTAAATCAGCGGTTCTGAGTTTAATCGGACATCCAGTTTTGGTAAGTTAGGTTTTGGTAATCGGACATCCAGCGGTTCTGTGCATTTTTGCTATTTTTTCCAGGTTGATTAATCGCGTCTGTGTTTCTACAAGTGCTTTGAGACATTCTTTGCAGGGTAGGTTGAGTAAGGCTTCCTCATCCAAGGCTCAAGTTCAAATAACTTTGAAGCTACGCATGAGTACATGTCTGTATATGAATGTCTGATATAATTGGTTTTAGTTAACTTACTGGCCTTGATTTAGATAATTAGATGGAATAATAGTGTACAAATTTGTAAAAAGTTAAAGATTTTTGGATTACTATTGTTTCCTTCCCAATATTGTTGTGTTTCTTGATAATATAGTACTAAATACTTATCTGTTGAAATTGGAATGTGCTTATCAAAAATCACCATTCTTGAAATTTCAGTAGCTCTTAGAAAACCATTTTCTTGGTGCCATATGTAAGTTTATATTATGAAGGCAGATCATTTTTGTTAGTTCCTTGTATTTGAATCCTGTAAGAGCCAAATATACTTTTTTCTATATAAATATTGAATCATTTCATTTATTAGACTGATCTAGTAATGTTTGTGGTACTGTGGCAGTATTTTTTTTATACTTCCTGGCCGCAAAATCAACCGAGTACAACTCTTCCAGCAACTTTGGCGTCCAACAATCATCTCTTTTCTGTTCAACACAGCACCGCGACAACTTCATCAATTGTTGGAATCCTTCTGTTCAACTTCAAATTTCCGCAACGCTTTGGTAAATTTCGATATCACCTTTTTCATATAAGAACCATTGATTTGTTGTGATAATTTATGAGAAGTAGTTTGTGTTCGTGTTTGGTTTGATCTATTGAATTGAAATTGTTATGTTGGATGGTATCAAATTGCATATCAAATTCCGTAAACATGTTGTTTGTTGTGTCAGGATATGATTGACTTTTGTACCAACATCGTGTTGTTTTGTTAAATCCGGATACACCACAATGATTCTAATTAGGATTTATGAATATTGCGGGTTTAAAATTGCGTGTCAGTGTCACTCTGTTCACATAAAGATCACCAGGATGATATATTGTTGAGTTGTGATTTACTTTAAGAATCCTTTAATACATACTGAAGGAAAAATAAGTTTGGTGTTTTTTTTATTAAAAATAAAGGTTTTGTGACGTTGTAAATTGTTTCAATTTTCTCATTTAATTTAGGTGTGTTATAAAGAAAGTTTGTGACAATTTCTGAAAAAATAATTTAGTTGTCTCGTAATGTGGCTGTTCATATTTGAATTGTATTTAAAATCAGTTGCGGTTGAGAAACCAACTATTGAGAAACCAATTACCGTTGTTGC
Organism: Vicia sativa; assembly: GCA_021764765.1. Taxonomy (NCBI): domain Eukaryota; kingdom Viridiplantae; phylum Streptophyta; class Magnoliopsida; order Fabales; family Fabaceae; genus Vicia; species Vicia sativa. The sequence continues at coordinate 44,768,276 of CM038795.1, forward strand.
AAGTGGTAAGAGGAAGAATCAGATGTGCTATGGATGTCGTCAAAAAGGACATAATCTCTCAGAATGTCCAAACCCACAAATTGCCACTTTTACAATCTAAAGTATGTAGGAAAACTCAATGTCATACATTGATAATTTTGTATCGTTTCGTCATGAAGACCGTTTGATTCTAGTTTATTTTTGAAAAAACAAAATAGGGCAGTATCTATAGTTGACACTTTCCTTATTGTCATCACTTTTATTGATTTATTCACATAATCACAAATGATTAGGCGATTTTGATGTGAATTAATAGTAAACCTTCCAAGCTATCTTTTTTGTTGTATTCTTCAAGACTTTCTTTTTTGATGTACCATAACTATGTACTAGTATTTGTTTGGGGAAACCTGTGAGAGTTATTCTGAAATGTGTCTAATACAACCTAATAGAACCTTCAACCGCATATTCAACTTGTTTGTTGGGAAACTTGTCCATTTGTTTCCATTGCTCTTGACTTCATTATACATTGAATAAATTAAGCTTGTTTCCCTATTTTATATGAACAATGTACTTCCTATAAATATATTTTATGTTTCATCTATAATTACTAGAATATAATTATAACTTGTAAGTTGTAACAATTATAACTAAAAATCTTGTTATAAGATGTTCTTTCATTTTTAGAAGCTTGTTGAGTTTGAGCTGTTATGCCATTTGAATCTTTTATGAATTTCTGTGAAAGAAAAGGCTTGTAATAACCTGTTATGTTTCTTGTATACCGATTGAGGTTTCAAATTCGTGACATTCAGAATCATGACATTTTGTTTTGGTTTCCATTTGCTTTAAGTTTTTTTTAGTCAAAATTATTAAGATCTCTCATGTAAGATAAGTGGCTGCCCGGATATTGTTTTAGAGGTTATGACTTATCCTGGATGTTGTTTTATATGTTATGACTTATCCCAGATGTTGTTTTATATGTACAACGCTCATTCCCTGTGTTTCTGTGAGTTCGACCTTCTCGTTTCAACTTCTCGACGTTGCTGTTCGGTAAACCCGAGGTAAATTTCTTCCTCAAATTACTGGTATTGTGATGAATTTGTCTTGAATTGCATGAATATTTCTGTGTTTGCTAGCTCCGGATCTATTCCGTGTATACTTTGCATTTTGATAGAAACACATTATACCGTTTTTGCCCTAATTAGTGTTTTTGTTTAGCTTACTTAGTAGTAAAACCATGGATAAAAAATGGATGTTTGCCAATCAATTATCAAAAGAGTACGAGAATAGGGTAATAGAGTTCGTTAAGTTTGCTGTTGAACACGCTAAAGACCCCATTAGAATGAAATGTCTTTGCTTGGGTTGTTGTTATGTGGGTCGGGTTGACGCACATGGATTGAAATCACATTTACTGATGCACGGAATTGATCAAAGTTATACGTGTTGGATATTTCATGGTGAGAAAAGCAGCGAGAATGTTGAACCGGAGGTGAAAAGTAATGCGACCTACGCTTCATACGACAATGTCACAGATACATACGATTGTGATCAAGTCGAAGAGATTGCAGAAGCACTTGAAGAAGATCTTCAGGATTGTCCAAAAATGTTTGAGAGGTTGGTAAGCGATGCAGAGAAACCGTTGTATAAAGATTGCACCAAATTCACAAGACTTCATGCGGTACTAAAGTTGTATAACTTAAAGGTGCGCAATGGATGGTCGGATAAAAGTTTCAAAGAGTTATTATCCCTTTTGAGAGATATGCTTCCTGAGGATAATGTTCTTCCTAATCGAACCTACGAGGCCAAAAAATGTTGTTCTCTATTGGCATGAGCTATGATAAGATACATGCTTGTCTAAATGATTGCATTTTGTTTCAAAACGAATATGCATCGTTGCATGAGTACCCTAAGTGCGGTTTATCTCGATATAAGAAAAAATTATCTCCAACAAAAGTCTTATGGTATTTTCCTATTATTCCGAGATTTAGATGCATGTTTCGTAGTGAAACTGATGCAAGACACTTGACTTGGCATGCAGATAAAAGAATTATCGATGAAATGGTCTATAATGCTTTTGTCTAACAAAGTGATTGATGATAAAAGTGTAGATCAAAGTGATATTGATGTTGAGAATGAGTCACATGGAAGAAATGATCAGGATGATAATATTATAGTAGATGAATCATATATTAGGAAGGATCATAATGAGGGAATTTGGATCAACCCATCATTCCGCGTTATTAAGAGGCAAGTAATTCATACTCAAACCAAGAAAAGAAAGAGACGTTAGTGAAAAGGTAATTGTGGATAATTGTGTGTATGTTTTTATATTGTGTTTATGTACTTATATTATGTTTATGTTTTTATATTGTTTTTATAGATTAATTTTCTAATGGTCACTTTATTACAGGTCACATGGCTAGTAACAAGGACAACCCACCACATGAAGCTTCTAATAATGATGATGATACTTGTGTTTATGTTATTATATTGTGTTTATTCATTCAATACTATTTGAATTTTCTAAATATGTATATTTTTACATGGTGTTTTCTAAATTCCACAGTTCAACATAATGATAGAAATGAAATAGTTAAAGATGCAGAGAAGGATATTAGATGAGGAATAACCATCATGAAGTTAATCATTCGTGACAGAGATAGAGGAGTCAAGTATGACGTACATTGGAATCAAGATAACCAACTAATTGAGCCCAACGATTCAAAGTTGATAAGTTATATTGGTTTCCTTACACGAAGAGAGGTTCTAATCACTCTTGATCGATGGAGTGGTAAAGCGGTGAAACCCGCTAAGGAAAAAATTTGGAGTGAGATAAAGGTACCATAAGTGATGTTTTTTTTTGTTGACAAATATGTCTTTAAATTACTAACACACTCAATGTATGTTTTTTTATAGTGGTCTTTTAACATTGAAGATAAACGAGAGACCTATTGTCTTCAACTGACCGGAAAAAGATATAAGGGATTTCGAACATTTTTAACAAGAAGGTACCTTAAGGATGCCGATGGAAATTTTGTTGATGGAGAATATCCAAAAACGTATGCCGACTTTGTCTCACATGTAGAATGGAATAGTTTTTAATCCAAAAGAAGAGACAAAAAATTTTAGGTTGTGAGTGCGGTAAATACTGAAAGAGCATCAAGTTCGTCGTATCCATACAAAAAGGGGCGTACGGGATATGCACGCTTACAACAAAGAATATTAAGTAATTATTTCTCATGTGTTATATTCTTGATCTTAATACTACTTTATTTCTCTTGATGTGTAGTTGGATGAGGAAAAAGGTCAAGAAACATCTCTTTTGGAACATGTTTTGTGGTGGGCTGCCCGTGTTGGCAAGGATGAAGTTGTTAAGGAAGATGTGCAAGAAGTTTATCAGAAATGTGTAAGTATATTGTTATTCCTTGAATTAATACAAATAATGCATGCTTCTTAATCACCACTAATTTTGATATGCATATAAATTTTAGGAGACTCTATCTCAATCTTTAACTCTAGGCGAAGACCATGATTCGAGGAGCTTACTTAGTCGAGTGTTAAATGTTCCTGAGTACTCCGGTCGTGTGAGGGGTAAGGGATTTGGGGTGACTCCAACGTCTTTGGGTATCAAGAATAAGGGAAAAGTTCATAGCAACAAAGAAGTGATGGAGGAGCTGGAAAAGTTAAAGGCTAAAATTTATAATCAGGAAAAGGATAAAGAAAGACACCAGGCAGAAGGGCAAGGCTCAGGTATCAAGGATACTGTTCGCGTTAAAAAGTGACGTGCGAGGGAATCGAATCGGAATTCGAATCTCTGGCTCGAAACAATTTACTCTTTTGATTTGTTTTTAAAGATGCCGCGAGCATCAAGCTTTATTGTTTCCAAAACAAGAAAAATGAGATGAAAAAGGGGAAAGCTGCAATACCCTCAATAAATATGATATGCAGTACGACTAGCGTGAACTAGACGCAACACATTGGGGAGATTCTAGGCAAGGGGGTTTGTTATATAAAGGGAATAGATGTGGCACCCTAAATATATATAGTTATCTATAGCTTTATATATGAATAGTTTGATATGTTTGTGTGTTTTAATTTGCTATTCTATTCTTGGGAAAGTTTCTCCTTTGGATTTTAAGAAGGGTAGATTATGTGGGATCCTAGGTTTTGTTATTATTGTACTCGTAAAGATCATTGGGATCTTCTGCATACATATCCCTTAATAGGAATCAGAGCATCTGTAGCTCAGATCTAAGGGAGCTACGGTTTTGTTTGGTTTGAGGGAGAAAGAAGTATGCTCTCCAAGGATGAGACCTTGTGCCTACGTATTCTCAAAGGGAAGTTGAGAAAGTCAGAGCAATCGTAGTTCCCACTTATGCTAGTGGAAGCAACGGGTGTCATTAAGAGACAAAGACAAATGTAATCTTAATAAAAAATGTATCTGATCTATTTCATCACATACATTTTGAAGGTTTGATTGATTGAATCTTTCATCGTAAGTTATAGGTGTTTTGCTTGAGTGTACAAGCGTTACCACTTACGAGTTAAGAAAGATGTTTGAAAGATGATTGAATCTTTAATTGTAATTATTGGGTGTTTTGCTTGAGTGTACAAGCGTTACCACTTACAGATTAAAAGTTGTTTTTGTTTGAAAAGAGTGTTTGATTGTATGTGATGTGATAGATGAGACACTTCTTCCATAGAGATGATAAATGTCTAAATCTCGAGGAGAAATTGATGATGGATTAGGGGGATGCTTTTAAGAAGCATGTGGGTCCTTGTATTGTAAGCCCAAGAGGAGGCATTCCGAGGGTCATCGAGGGTCCTTGTATTGTGATCCCAAGAGAAGGCATTCCGAGGGTCATCGAGGGTCCTTGCATGAAGCTCAAGAGAAAGCTATAGGGTATGGCTGGCTTTGGCTTTAAGAGTGGTTTCACCGGGAAACCATCCTCTTAGGATTCAAGAGTGATTTCACTGGGAAATAATACTCTCAGGGTTCTATCCTAGCTTGGATGATTCTTTGTATTGGAAGCCCAATAGGAGGTTGTTAAGAGATTTCCAAGTCTCTTTCTTGTTTGATGCCCAAGAGAAGGCTAAACTCAACGAGGGAGTTCTTTTGAACGAAGCCCAAGAGGAGGCTAACTCAGCAGTGGAGTGTTGTCTTATATGAAGCCTAAGAGGAGGCTAAACTCAATGAGTGAGTTTTCTTATATGAAGCCTAAGAGGAGGCTAAAGGGGAACCTAGTTGTTAGGCTAGTTGTTATGTTATAACTGAACAGTTATATGAACAAGTGTGTGATATGTATTCATAGGAGTTTATGAAGGAAATATATAAACAAGTGTATAAAACAAGCAATTAAAGTAAGTGTAACTTGAATATATACAAGGTTTTGGGACTTATACCTTAAGGGAGACCCATTTGTTTAAGAGCAGTTTCACCGGGAATAATGCTTTTCTTAATACCAATGGAATCAGTGTATAAACAAGCGGATGAAAACAAACGAACGAAGTTTGTTTATGCTTGAATATTTACAATGATGATTGAATGTGTACAAGGAAATGAATATGTACACGAAAGGGTGATTATGTACAAGGAAATGAATATGTACATAGGAGGGTTGGGACTTACACCGTGAGGGAGGCCCATGATCAATTAAGAAATTCAAGGAGAAACCTGGTTCGGTTTATCTTTAAATCTAATTGATCATGGAAAAAGGTGTGTAAGTTTATTGAAAGGTTTTTGAAAAGGTTTTTAAAATGATTTTGAAAAGTGAAGGATATTCACAAGAAGTTTTGAAAAAGGTTTTAAGTTTGAAAGTTGGAAAGAAAACATTTTTTGAAAAGTATTAAGAAATACTTAAAATGTCTCATTTTAACTTAATGAAATATAATCAAAAAGAAAATATTTTTTTGGATTTTTTTGACATAATCATAAAATAGGTATATTAAATGACAAGTATACAAAAACATCATCTCAAAATGAGAAGTTTTGATTGGTTTTTGAAAATGTTGAAGTTTGTTAGAAAACTTGAGAAATTAGTGATAAAAAAGAGTTTTTGGTCCTAAGGAGGTTTGAACCTTGGACTTTTGGCTTAGAAGTAAAGAGTTTTTCCACTGAGCCATGTGATTGACTTATCATTTAATCACCTTATTTAGAAGGAGTTTTGAAAAAATGAAGTTTTGAAAATGTTCAGAAGTTGTGCTTCAAGGGTCGGTTGGCTACTGAAGGATCGGTGGCTTGCTTCGAGTCGGCTTCGGATGCATGAGAAGCTGGCTACTTCTGGATGGATGAGAAACACGTTTCTTCTTGAGGTAGAAACACTAGAAGTGCTTCTAAAGAGTGTAGAAACTGAAAGTTTCTAAGGGTAGAAGCTTGATGCTTCTGGGGATAGAAGCATTAGAAATGATTCTGAAGAGTGTAGAAGTGGGAAGCTTCTAAGGGTAGAAGCTTCAGAAGTGCTTCTGAAGGCTGAGCCTCAGAAGTTCTTCTGGAGAAGCAAGCATCAGAAGCTTGCTATGTCTTTTATTAAAAAAAAGGTTCCAGGGGGATTCGAACCCTGGACCTTTGAGGCGAAGGAAAGGTTTAATGCGTGCTGGCTTACCACTGGGGTGGCTATACATCCATTGTTTTAATTCAAACCACAAATATATATTATAAACCAAGTTTTAAAATTTAAAATTCCCACTTCATCTTCTTCATGGAAACGACTTCAAACGTCCATGGCTTCAAATCTGAACATCCTTGATTCTTCATCAATTTTGGAAATTCAAAATACAGATTTGTCTAGAATTTCATCACGATTCTAACCAGATAACTTATTAAAGCTAATAATCAGAGATGAACACGAATTTTGATGATCCCAATTTAAACCCTAACTGACTAAATGAATAATTCTTTGAACTCAGTTAATTTTAGTTTAAATTGAGAATCCAGATAGCTTTAATGATATGATATCTACATCTTCCTTTTCAAATTTGAAGCTAAAGATGCATGTATGGAGGTATCAAAGTTTCGAAAAACTTACCTCTTGGTATGAAATACCAGATCGAGTATGCTAGCTTCCAGGTACAAAGTGATGATTGAAAAAGCTTCCCTGAACCTCACTGAGTATGTTCCTACTCTTAGATTGCTCTGAAAGTTGCTGGAACTCTATGACCAAGTCAAGTTGCAGGTTGCTAGTTTGAAAATGGAAGATGATGATGGAGCTGTTCCAGAACTTGTTTAAGTGTTTGGACAGTCTCTATATGTTGTATATGATGTGTCTGAAGTGTAAAATCAAGACAAACACGAGTGGTTTTCAAGTTTGGAAGTTTTGGCTCAAAACTTGCACAAATGGAGTTTTATGGAGAAAACTGACTCTTGGCTTGTTTTTGGATGATTTAAAGTTTCAAACAACTTCTAAATGATGTTTAGAAGATATTGGAAGCTTAAGTTTGCTCAGAATTTGCAAAGCTTGAAGATTGCAAAATTCTCCTTCTTAGAACTTTGAAATCAAGAAAGAAATAAGGAAAGCTTGGATTATGATTGCTTTGGTTTAGTTTGAATGAAGAAATGACCTCTATTTATAGGCCAAAAATTCTGAATGACAAGGCAAGGTTATCATTGAGAGAGCTTGCAACTTGGCTTAAGTGGTAAGAAGGAATCTTTTGCATTTAATGCAAATAGTTACTTTCTAACCATGGTTAAAATTTCTCCTTGATCCAATCCTCCTCTCAATCATGTCTAACTAATAATTATCAGTTACAACCTACCTATTAGTGGTGACAAGGCTTCTAGAAAGAGAGGTTTGTGAAAAATGACTTTGAGTACTTGAAAAATGACTTATAATTCATGGTTATGGAGCTCTAAGTTTAATTTTCAAAATCTTAGCTAGACAAAGTTTTTTTTCAAGTTCTTGGACATTTTGGAAAGCTTGTAACAAGACCTACAACTTTCATGTTTTGAGTTTTTCCTGAATCGCAATGGATCTAGGTGAAAAATGGCCATGAAAGTAAGGAAAAACCATGTTTCTTAACACTTGAAAATTTTTCTAAGTGTTAGAAAAAAATTCAAATCTTGACTTTTTGTTGACTTTTTCACATTTCTTGATTTTTTATGATCATGATGGATTATTTGAAATGTTTTTATGATTGAAAAAGTTTAGTCTTGAAAAAGTTGACCAAAAGTCAAAGTTTGACTTTTTTGAGCAGATGAGTTTTCATCAGATGGTTCAGAATTTGTCTGATGAAGAAACATGGATTTTGTAATATTTTGAATCAAGAAATTAGGTCAAGATGTTGCATTGAAGATGTTAAGATCAACCTTCAAGCAAATAGGTCATTCGTTTAGCAGAAAGTCAATGATTCACTATCTTCGATCAAAATCCTAATTGGTCGATTCAAGGTAGATCATGGGAAAAAGTTGGGAATTTGGAGATCAAATGTTGATGATTGATTAAGATAGATCAATTGAGGTGAGTGGAAACTCAAACCCTAATTGATCATATCCTGAACAGATGAAATTTTGATAAAAATCCTAACTTTGACTTTAGGAGTACACGCACGATCTATCCTGTTCTAAAACTGTTAGTGATGCAGTGATGCATATGTGAATAATGTAAGGTGGTATCTTAGGTCAAAAATTGGGGTATGACAGATACTAGTGATAAAATAAGTATCAATTGTGATTTTCAAACAAAATTTCCTAAGGTAATATATATAATTATGAAATTAAATTTGTGTAATTTATTTAATAGAAATATATATATATATATATATATATATATACACACACACACACACACACACACACACTAACAATGTCATATTTATTATTGGTTTAGGGCATTTCAACTTGTCAGCTATATTTGTCATCACCGACTTATCACATAGTCGGCAAGAGAAAAATGCATAATACTATGGGAGATTTACTTCACCATAGACCACTCCCTGATGGACATGTGAAAGTATCGGTTGATATTGCATTAGATTTGGATGCCTTGCTACCGATACCTGACATTATCTTAGAGACAACCTTGCTGCGATATGCAGTAGGATCGTTTGTTACATGTCCCTCAAACCTCATTATCATAGATGACCAGGTATGTTGAAAACCACTATGAATGTTTAAGTATTCAAATGTCAATTCTAAACCATTACATTAATTTTTTTACATGGTAATTTTAGACTCCTACAAAACCTGCACCTAAGGATAAAGGGACTTTGCGGCACAATGAGTCTGTTGCATCACAAAAAGAGGTACATTGAAAGTGTTAATTCTATGATCCGAATTCAAAAACTGCATGATTTTATAATTTACCTAAGTTATATGATATTTAGGTACCTGCTCAAGAGTCACAACAAGTGAGCCAAAAAATTAGTAGCGTACTCAGCAAGAAAAAAGATCTTCCAAGAATGGTGCCAAGAAAAATAATACCTCGATTCCGGATGTGTCTTGAAACACTAGTGGGAACATCAAATTTGATGAATGGTGTTATTCGTCAATTGGATATGGAGGAAGGTACCTTTGGTTTTTCTAGCACCCAAACAATTGCAAAAGAGGACGTGGAAGAGATTTTGTAGCATACAGAATTAGGCGTCGATGTTGTGCATATATACATCCGGTAATGCGATCAATCTATTATTTAATTAGCTGAACAATTTACTTACACATTTCAATGAAAATAGTCTAATGTTTATTATGTTTTTATTTAAGGTTCTTGCATGACAAATTGATGCGTGTAAATCAATTGTCAAACAGATTCCATTTTGTGTCTTCCTCCCGTGTCAACAGACAGACAGTTGTTAACGATCCAGATTCAGTAAGAAAGCACTTAGTCGAGAGATTCATGGTCATCCATACAGAAAGCTTGTATCTGTGGGCGTATAATACAATTCCTACAGGGTTAGATTTTTATTCTAAGTTCATTTTAATCTTTTTATTTTTTGCGTAGAAAATTTTCATCTAAACTTTTATTTTAATTTATAGACGTCACTGGTTTTTGGTTACTATGGATCCTATAAAAGAAGTGGTATATTATCTGAATTTGGTTGATGGCGATTGGACAAACTATCCGGATATGAAGTTAATGATTGATACTTAAGTGAGATTGTTCTAAATATTCGTGTGTATTTATATATTTAATTATTTCTCTAATATTGTTCTAAATATATGTTTTTATTTTGTTAGAGCAATACAAGTATTTCGATGTCAAAGAGATGCTCGGGTACCACGGTCTAAATCAAGCAACATTACTTGGATCAAAGTGCAGGTATATTAATTTCCACAATTTTGCATATAATAGTTATGCTACTTGATAAAACAAGACAACAATATATTCTTATTTGTTTTTCTATATAGTGTGCTCAACAGCGAAACAATATAGATTGTAGATACTTCGTTTTGAGGTTTACGAGAGAAATCATTTAGTTGAATCGAATAGAGATTCCAATCACGGTATGGATTTATAATTTAGGATTTGTTTTATTATTTATTGGATTTTTCTTATAATTTATTACTTTTAACTAAATCATGCATATTATGTTTTTGTTATGTAGTACTTTGATGAATTCAAGTGTGCTTATCACACGAAAAATCAGTTGGAAGAAATCAAGGAGAAATTGTGTGAATATTTTATTGAGCAAAGAATCATATAAGGTATTCGTAGTTGAAAAGTGTTAAGAAAAATTAGGTTATATGTTAAGGTTGATTTTGATAATGTTGTAACAAATGGTTTATGTGTATATTGAACTATAATATAATGATGTATATATTTTTGATTAATGGTTTATATATTTTGGATTGTTTGTTTATAATGGTGTATATATTTTTTATTATAATGCCTATGTTTATAAAGGCTTGTTTGTTGAAATAAATTAAAGGCCAATAATGATAATATAATATTTGTAATGGAATTACAGGAAAAATATATCAAATATATAAAAAAAATTCGTTGACTTTAGGCAGCGCTTTTTTTCAAAAGCGCTTCCTAAAGGTCACCTTAGACAGTGCTTTTGACTAAGAAAGCGCTGTCTAAGGTGGCCTTTAGGTAGCACTTTTGAAAAAAAGCACTGCCTAAAGTAAATAATATGCAACTTTTTTGACTAAAAAAAGTGTTGCCTAAGGGCCACCTTAGGCAGTGCTTTTGACTAAGAAAACGCTGCCTAAGGTGGCCCTTAGGCAGTGCTTTTTTTTCAAAAGCGCTGCCTAAAGTAAACAATATGCAACTATTTTACCTAAAAAAACGCTGCCTAAGCCCATAGGCAGGGCTTTTGGAAAAAAATGCTGCCTAAAGGCCACCTTAGACAGCACTTTTGTATTGAAAAAAGTGCTGCCTAAACCTATAGCACCACATGCTTAGGCAGCGCTGCCTAAAGCCAAAAAGTGTTGTCTAAGGTCCTTTACGGATGTAGTGAATCCCCGAGGGATCCCCACTAATGGGTGCAAATTGACATCCCTACCTTCGATGCCTACTATACTGCAAAGCTCCCCGAGCCTCCACCATGATGGTATTTAGAACACCTCTAACATCGGATCCATTAAGAACCAAACCTCTATCAATACCATCTCACGCAATCTCCATGATACAATGGCACCTAGGCAAAACCTCAGTGGCATGATCAGTCCTAACTTTCACCTCCTCTAGGATATCCTGATGAACTGGTCTTTGTGGGTTCCCTGGAGCATCATGTACCATGTATAGATGGAACACCTGAAATAACCATATAATGTAATTGTACCCGTAGTTGTAGTCGTTTGGTGCTAAAATACTCCCAGCCTCATTAGAAACAAGATGATTCTCAAAATCATCAAACAAATCATCCATATACCTCTGTTTCATCATCGGAGGAGCAGATATAGTAGGTTCCCGGAGAATGGTCTAGTTGACGAACTGACGCATCATCCGCTCAGGCATATAAACAGTCGTCTTGCGAATCCCACAGGCCAACCAACCCATAAAAAACACAACCTTGTCAAATGGTATCGTCTCACGGTGGTCGACATATGAACATAAGTGTATGTCCTTATGCACCAACCGATCAATGTACGCCCGAAAAGACTCTGTCACCTGGTTGCCTCAGAGCGGGTAGTATACGCAGGCACATAGTTTATCTTCAGTATAACTCGTAGTAAGTGAATAACCCGAGATGCGGGGGAAGTGATGTAGGTTTCATCCCTGAAAAACAAAATTAAATAGTTAGTTACATAATCACAATAATTAACAAAAACCGACAAAGACCAAGACGTTTTACCGCCAAGAGTGACATGCAACTAGTCACCTGCCTCGTATTCCACTTAATTCTTTCATCCAACATCGTATACAAGTAGTCCAGACAAGAAGCCCCCTAATTTCACTAGTGGATCGTCTCAAAATCATCAAAGTACCAAAGGCACATGATATCGGTGTAAGTGGCACTAGTGTCCATAAAATTTTGTGTGCCAACAAGATACACATGTATGCTCTAATTCCAATCCTCTGGTGAATGGTAACTTTCTTGGGATCACCAGTAGCCTCTTGGGCACGCCTAATATCATCTGTGAACATTCTTCCCAAATAACTTTACCTGACATGACAACCACGAGTTTTATAAATCTCATCCATGGTACTCTTAGGGTAACTCCCAACTTCTCAACCAACATCCAAAGTCGCATCTCTATCAATCCTCTCATGATCCAAGAATGTCTCTCTAATTAGAATATGCAGCAGACATGCGACATCGTCAAGTGTGATCGTCATATCACCATGTGGTAGATGAAACATCAACGTCTTATGGTAGCACCTCTCAACGAACGCATTAATTACACCCCAATTGACAACGTTGTATCTACACATGGCAAAATCTTTCAACCCTATAAGCAATAAAAGCAGATAAAACTATGGCTCAATAGGGGGTACGAATCTACTGATCTTCCACTCATGATTAATGACCTTGAGCGTATCATGTTCTTGCATAAATATTTTGACGAATTTAATCAACAAATCAAAATTCCAAATTCATAATAAAAATGTAATAGAAATCAAAATTCATACAAGCCCGTTCAAGATATATCTAGCAACAAGGTTAGGGTAAAGAGGAAAAGAGATAAATCACACGACCCTCCACCAAAAGCATGAGGCACCATAGGTGTAGCCTGTGCTGGTGATGTCGCGGGTGCAGGATAAGGTTTCGCCCTAGGTGCTTGGGATGATTGAGGATCCGCCTCAGATATCTTTTGGCACTGAGGTTGTGATGGAGGCTATGGCTCGGCCTCTAGCGACGCCTGAGAACCGAACGTCTCTCCTGCCTCAAATAAACTCAATGGAGAAATGCGTCTGCAGGAGGACGGGGGAAGAGACAGATAATCTAGAGAATCCCGCTTGCTGCGGGAGGGCGGTGTAGTAGGAGTAGAATCCTGGACACCATAGGCTAAAGTTGTAGAAGATGCACCCGATACAACCTGTTTAGAGACATAAGGATGCTGGGTTGCGTGACTCCTTCCTCTCTACATAGAGGCATGTTGTGTAACACTGAGCCTCATTCAAGATTGTTTCTCAATCATTGCTCCTGTAGAAGTACAAATTGTTAACTGAAGGACCAACTTTCAAAACAAAGATAAAACAGATATAGACTAAAATCAGAAGTGCACTTGCAATTGTTCTTGATAAAATCGAAAATACATTTCCGATTATTTGCTGTGATTATAGAGCAACGTTAATGGCTTCCCTGCCCCCAAAATGAGCTCACAAAACCCCATTGATAATGAAAATGACATTGCCAACACCTTTGTAATGATTTCTAATATTGATAACAAACTACAAAATTTCAATTTCTAACCTAAATCACACATTTGAGAGGATTTTACATAAACTCTAAAAAGTTCAAAAACAATTTACTTCATTGATTTTCCTTGATTGATTGTGGTTAGATGCTTGAGAGACTGATGTTTGATGATTTATAACAACTTGGGTTGAAAATGTGATTGATTTGGTGAAAATGAGATTGAGAGAGTTTTGGTGTGTATTTTGTTTTTTGTTTTGAAAAATGGGACTATATGGGAGGGGAAAAGACAACGCGCCTTTTAACCAGTCCACAAACCGGAAGTATGTTTATGGTTCTAAATCGTAATTATATTTTTGATTAGTATTCGACTCTTCCAACGTAATTCATGTATAACATAGTACGAAACAAAATATATTTCTAATTTTCAGAGACACTTTTGAAATTTTGCGTAATGCACTATAAAAACATGTGATAGAATAAAAAATTCCCTTAATATTTATACTTTATCCTACAAACTAGAAACTCTATATAATATATAACAAATAATAACATCTATATCTTCACCTTATTATTCAAATGATTAATTATTATTTTATGAATAGTATTTTTATTATGTTATATTATTTTCTGTAATTATAGTAATAAATATTATATAAAAATATTAACAAATTTTCGTAATTTTTTTTAATAAAACTATATAAATTGTTAATAATTTTAATATAATATTTAAGAAATAAAAAAAATAATTTGGTCAAATATTAATTTAATCATCACTAATTTGGTATTGGATTTCAACCTTCAAAATTCCACTTATTTACCTTTTAATCATTAAATTAATAGATAAAAAATATCAATTTAAAAAATAAATAATATATAAAAAATTAAAGAAATAAATTTAATATTAATTTAAATAGTTAACATTTTTTTTAAAAGTATCTTACTACTATGTATACTTTCGTAATTAAGAAGTGAATTGTATTATTATTTTTATTTATTTTAATGTTTTCATTTTGGTAGAATAAGTTCATATTATTGTCACAGTTGTTATAGATATATAATGATTATATTTTTTTTTCTCCCATAAATTAACCCCGGAATTTATTTTTTTCTGTTAATTTAAAAATATTCATATTAATATTTTAACTCTTTAAAATATATTATATTGGTCATTTTTGTCTAATTAGTAATAAAAAAAATTAAAAAATTAATTTGTTGTGAAATTAGGTGCATTTGAAATAAAATATAAACTATTTCTATATGATCAACAAATAAATAGGATAGAAAAAATGATAGAACACGAAGAACAAGAAGAATTGGTTATAAGTACTATTATTTGTTTTCTTTTTAAACAAGATTACAAGTACACAAGAATAACAATTAACCATCTCATCTTAAATTAGAATTTGTTGTATACAAAGATGAGAGACTAATATGCTATTTATAATAAACCTAACTTACTTAACTAATGAGTTTTTTTCACAAATATCCATTACAAGCTAACTTAAACAATTGAACATAATAAACAAGCTCAATTTGACATGCTAACAAACCTAGAATTTTTTACAATTGCATGCTTGACCATACTTCGACTAAAACATACACTACTTTGACACCAGCATGTAAGTGACCTTCGACTGCATGCTAATCCCTATCGAACTTGTCGAACCACGAAGCTATCCTTCGACCCAATAGAGTTCGATTCAATATTTCACAAATCTCCACCTTGGAACAAACTCTAATAACAACGAACAAACTAGCTTTCTTCATGTAGCTTTATCAACTACATATATAGTAGAAAAACTTACAACTTAGCAAAATTTTGGTGATCATATCAGCAACATTGTGATCTATCAAAATATTCATCACTTGGACTTCTCCATGCTCGATTACCCCTCTAATAAAATGCAACCTCACATCGATGTGCTTGGTTCGCTCATGATAGGCTGGGTTCTTCGACATATGTATTGCACTTTGATTATCACATTTAACAGTGATAACTTGACCTTGAAGTTTCTTCTCCTTAACAAAACCTTCAAGCTACAATGCTTCTTTCACAACTTCATTAAGGAAATATATTTTACTTTAGTGGTTGACAAGGAAACAACCTTATGAAGTGTCGTTTTCCAACTAATTGATGTGCCAAACATAGTGAAAATATATCTAGAAATAGATTTTTGGGAATCTATGAAACTTGCATAATCATAGTCGACACAACGTTCAATTACTGATGTACTATCTTCACCCAAAGTTTCACCATAAATTAGGACTCTGTTCAAAGATCCATTTACGTACCTTAGAATCCACTTCAATGCTTTCCAGTGAGCTTTTAGGATTCATCATGCACCTTCTTACAATACTTACTGCATATGTTATGTCAGCTCTAATACACACCATAACATACATCAAAGAACCTACTATGTTAGCATATGAGATGATATTCATATAAGCTCTTTCAACCTCAGTATTGGGACACTGATGTATACTTATCTTGAATTGAGGGTTTTTCAGAGTCATAACAAGTTTTGAATTCGACATACCAAACTTGTCGAGAATCTTTCTTAGGTATGCCTCTTGAGATAAGCATATTTTTGACTGCTTTCTATCTCTTCGAGTGTTAATACCAAGAATATTAGATGCATCTCCTGAATCCTTCATGTTAAAATCCTTATTGAGTTCATCTTTCACCCTTATTACATCTCTGGCATTGTTGTTTTCTATGAGAATATCATCAATATAAAGCAAAAAATAACAAATTAATTTCCAAGTCGAAATTTGGAGTAAACACATTGGTTGAACTTACTTCTAATGAAACCTCTGTGTGCCATGAACTTATCGAATCTCTTATTCCACTGTTGAGGAGATTGTTTCAGTCCATATAATGATCTATTCAGCTTGCATGCATAATCTTCCTTTCCCTTTTTGACACACCCTTCAATTTTCCTTATCAAAATTGTTTCATCTAGATCACCATATAAGAACATAGTCTTCACATCCATTTGTTCCAGTTCAAGGTCAAACTTTGCCACCATGGCAAGCGACATTCGAAAGGACATGTGCATCACAACAGGAGAAACTATATCATTGGAGTCGACAACTTCTTTCTGAGTGAAACCCATTGTGACCAATCTTGCCTTGTATCTCATTGACGTAACTCCTTTGATTTCTTCTTTAACTTTTAAAATCCACTTATAACAACACTACAAAAAAAATAATTTTTGGCAGCGCCTCTACGAAAGCCTTTTAAGAGAAAGCGCTTTCGTAGCCTTTAAAAAAAATTTGCTTAAAAAAGCGCTTTCATAGGGTTCCCTACGAAAGCGCTTTCATAGGTATTTGAAATATCTAACCTACGAAAGCGCTTTTGAAAAGCGCTCTTATAGGTGGCCCTATGAAAGCGCTTTTGAAAAGCGCTTTCATAGGCTATCATACGAAAGCGCTTCTGGAGGAAAAACGCTCTTATATATAGGCCTATGAAAGTGCTTTTAAAAGCGCTTTCATAGATTATTTTAAAATTAAAATAATAACCCTAAATACGATTTCTTTTCCAGAATCCCATTCTGCGCTTGCTGTTCATCTTCACTCCTTCACTCCTGCGTTCATTGCGTTCACTGCCTGCGTTCATCTTGCACTGTCGCCGCCGTTCAGCCGTCGTCTGGGTTCATCTTGTCCTTGGTAAGTTTCTTCTTCCATGGGTTCTCTGTTTCGTTTAGTTACATGCAAACTGTTCCGATTTCTAGGGATAGATAAAGGGATTTATTCATTTCACAGATTTGTAGGGATAGATAAAGGTTATGAAATGCTGGTGTTAGTATGAAATGAAATTCTGTTAGTGAAATTATCTCAATCTGAAACCTTACAAAAACAACAACTAAATTATAAGTCTGTTAGTGACCAAGACTAACGTGTTAAATGCCTAGATTTAAAATGTGTTAGAGTCAAAGGTGTCAAATGCTTAGATCTATTAAGTCATGGATCAACTGTTATGGTGAATAGAGGAGTGATGTTGTTAGAAATTTTTTATGGTGAGGTTCTTTTTATGGGGGGGTTTCCTTTTAGGGGTTTTCAAGAGGCAGTGTATATTCAGGAAAGACTAAAGACTGACGAGCATTAGCATTAGGAAAAATATGTTTATGGATTCATACTTTAGATGAGTTACGTTAATCAATATTTCAGATAAGTAAGCGTATTTCATAGTTTGGCCTTGTAACTCTGAGGATAAAGCAGTAATTCTCACAATGCAAATATAAACATATCTAATTGAAAATAGTATGTTTGGTGTGAAGTATTTGTAGGGTGTGTTAGTGGATAAGGTAAATATATATAAAAGACCCGAAAATTCTCATTCTTTACTGTGGAGTTTATTGATACTTGGTTTGTATTTTGGATTGCTACTTCCTATTTTCAATGGATAAAACATGATGCTCTCTTGAAATTTCCTGTATTAAGTGAGGAATCAGCAACTGTAGTATGGTTGTGAAAAATCTGATGCTATAAACCTACTTCTGCATTGAATAATAAATAAGCGACTTTGTAAGATAGATGAATGAAGTTATCAAATAAGTTTAGTTTAAATTATTATTTGATAACAAGTAGCTCTGATAATTTCAATAGATATGCTCAAACCCCACAAAGAATCAACAACATGGACTCAAATTTCAAAAGATAACAAAAAGAACAGTGCCAAAACATGTAAGATGTTTGACAATTACAAATAATTTATGTTTGTTGGTTTTGAGTGGATGAAGCGTTTCGGATATTGTTAGTATGTTATCCAGAGAAGTTTCAATATAATGAGTTTGTGCTGCTACATGTTTAAGTTGAGAATAATGAGTAAGTCGGTTGTAGCATAGTTTTGGTAACTGCCGTTGGTTTATCTTGATAGTTTCACTTACATTCATTCATGTCGTTTAGTGAAATGTTCATGAACATTCATCCTATTTAATTTTTATAATATAAGTTTTCTTTTCTTTGATTTAACAGCGTTTCCCGGCCTAGTTCGACATACGACGCTCATTCTCCGCGTTTCTTTAAGCTCGATAAATCTGAGGTAAACTTCTTCCTCAAATTACTGGTATTGTGATGAATTTGTCTTAAATTGCCTTTCGTATGTTGCGTTTTCTTGATACGGATCCATTCCGTGTATACTTTGCATTTTGACAGAAACGCAGTATACTGTCTTGTGCACTAATTAGTTGATATGGATAAGACATGGATGTATTCCAATCGATTGTTGAAAGACGACGAGAATGGTGTTTCGGAGTTTGTTAAGTTTGCTGTTGCGCACGCCAAAGACCCTAGTCGAATGACATGTCCTTGTTTGTATTGCTATTATGGGAACCGAGTTGACATAGCTTAGTTGGCATCGTAGTTACTTCGGTATGGAATTGATAGAAGTTATACATGCTGGAATATGCATGGTGAGAAAAGTAACGAGAATGTTGAATCGGGGGATAAGAGGACCTATGTTTCAAATGACGATTGCACAGATACATACGATTATGATCGAGTCGAAGAAATTGCAGAAGTGCTTGAAGAAGATCTTAACGATTGTCCCAAAATGTTCGAGAGGTTGGTAAGCGATGCAGAGAAACCGTTGTATAATGGTTGTACAAAATTCACAAGATTGTCTGCGGTGTTAAAGTTGTACAAATTAAAGGCCGACAATGGATGGTCAGATAAATGTTTCACAGAGTTATTAGCCCTTATGAAAGATATGCTACCAGAGGATAATGTTCTTCCCAATCGAACGTATGAGGCCAAAAAGATGTTGTACTCTATTGGCATGAGCTATGATAATGATTATCCTGAAGTTGGAAAAGAAGCAAGAAACCTTTGCTTGGCATTGTCTACTGATGGAATGAACCCACACGGTATTCAAAGTATCTCGCATAGCACATGGCCTGTGATTCTTATGATTTATAACCTACCTCTGTGGCTATGTATGAAGCGTAAGTACATGATGCTATCTATGTTAATTTCTGGGCCTAAATAACCAGGAAATGACATAGACGTATACTTGGAACCATTAATCGAAGATTTGAAGATTTTGTGGGAGAAAGGTGTGGAGGTTTATGATGGTTATAGGAAAGAAAGTTTCAACTTGAGGGTGATGTTGTTTGGAACAATTAACGATTTTCCAGCATATGGAAATCTATCCGGGTATATCATTAAAGGTGAAAAAGTGTGTCATGTTTGTGAAGACGGAACCGATACGATGCGATTGAAACTTTGTCAGAAGAATATCTTTCTCAGTCATCGTAGATTCTTAACTTCTAAACATCAGTATCGTGGATGGAGAAAAGCGTTCAATGGAGATACCGAACAACGTAGAGCTCCGCCTGGATTGACAGGTGATCAAATTTTTGAAAAGGTGAAAGATGTGAATACTCAGTTTGGCAAGCCTTTTGCACATAAAGTTGTCACAGGTGGGTGGAAGAAGAGGTCGATTTTTTTTTTAATTGCCATATTGGAAATCTTTGTACGTAAGACATTTTCTTGATGTGATTCATATTGAAAAAAATGTATTTGACAGTGTTATTGGTACATTACTCAATATAAAAGGGAAGTCTAAGGATGGCCTTAAAGTAAGGGAGGACATGGTAGACATGGGAATAAGAACCGAATTGGGACCCGTGAAGAAAGGAAGACGGACATACCTACCACCTAATGTTTACACTCTATCTAGAAAGGAGAAAAAAATATTGTGTAAGTTTCTGAGTGAAGTTAAAGTTCCAGAAGGCTACTCATCAGATATTAGAAGACTTGTGTCTATGAAAGACCTCAAGTTAAAGAGTTTAAAGACGCATGATTTCCATGTTATAATGGAACATTTTCTACCGATAGGTATACGTTCTATTCTGCTAGAAAAGGTAATAAGCGCAATAACTAAATTGTGTTTTTTCTTCAAGTCAATTTGCAGTAAGGTGATCGATCCTGAGATCTTACCAACATTGCAAAAAGAAATAGTTGTTACTTTGTGTGAGCTTGAAATGTATTTTCCTCCCTCGTTTTTTGACATAATGGTTCATCTTGTCGTTCATCTTGTGAAAGAGACACAATTGTGCGGACCAGCTTATATGAGATGGATGTACCCTGCCGAACGTTATATGAAAATATTAAAAGGGTATGTGAAAAACCGAAGTCGACCAGAGGGTTGTATAGCCGAAAGATACATTGTTGAAGAAGCGATTGAGTTTTGTACTGAATATTTGTCAAATGTTCAATCAATTGGACTCCCCAAATCTCATGTTGTTGAAAAAAAAGAAGGTAAGAAGCTAATTGGAAATAAAGTTGTGACAGTATCAAGGGTCGAACGGGATCAAGTGCATTTGTATGTTCTACACAATGAGATTGAGGTTGAGCCGTATGTTGAAATGCACAAGGGTGTTCTTCGAGGTTTAAATTTAAATAGAAATGAGAATTGGATTGTACGAGAGCACAATCGAAGTTTCATACCATGGTTTAAGGAACATATTTATTCAAAGTGTCGTTCAGATCCCGCCTCAGTAACAGAAAGGTTGAGATGTTTAGCATATGGTCCAAGTTTTGTTGTGTTTTCTTATAGCGCATACGCAATTAATGGATACACATTTTATACCAAAGAACAAGATGATAAAAGTACTATGCAAAATAGTGGTGTCACCTTGATAGCTGAAGCAATGCACATATCAAGTATGAAGGACTTAAACCTGAAATTTTCAAATCTATCGTATTTTGGGGTTATCGAGCGCATTTGGGTCTTTGATTACGAAATTTCAGATTCCTATATTCGGTTGCAAGTGGGTTGAAAATAATAATGGTATACGGATGGATAAGTCGAATTTTGCAAGTGGATCTTAACAGTATGGGTACAAAGATGAGCCTTTCATTCTAGCCTCTCAAGCTAAACAAGTTTTCTATGTCACTGATCCGACAAGTACGAAATGGTCTATAGTGCTTTTCTCTAACAAAGTAATTGATGAAAACATTGGAGATCAAGGCGATATTGGTGTTGACATTGAATCTTTTACCAGAAATGATCAAAATGAGAATGAATCATGTATTAGAAATGATCATAATGAGGGTATTTGGATCAATCCAATCGTCCGCGTTGTTAAGAGACGAGTAGAATATATTCCTACCAAGAAAAGAAAGAGATGTTAGTGAAAAAAGTAATAGTATATATAATTATAGACTATATCATTCAATAAAATTTATATATATGTCATTTCATTTTTTTTCATTATAGTATAATATATATAACCTATATCATTCAATAAAATTTAAATATACGTCATTTCATTTTTTTTCCGTTATAGTATATATGATTATGGAATTTTATATATGTCATTTAATTTAATTTCATTTTTCTTTATTACAGGTCAAATGGCTAGTAATCAAGATAATTCAGAAAATGTTCCACAAGGAGATGTTATACAAGATAATGTTCCACAAGATACTTCAGATAAGGATATCACACGAGGCATAACTATCATGCGGGGAATCATCTGTGATAGAGATAGAGGTATTACATATAATGTAGATTGGAATAATGATGACCAACTAATTAGGTCTAATTCTACAAAGCTGACAACCTACATCGGTACGCTTGTTCGTATGCACATTCCGATCACCACTCCTAGATGGAAAAAAGGAGAGTTGGATGAGGCTAAAGAAAAAATTTGGACTGAGATAAAGGTATCATATATGGTTGTTGTTATTTGCTTTATATTGACGATAATGTTTTTAAATTACATATACTAACACCCTCTATGCGTATGTTTTTTTGTAGAGGTCCTTTAACATTGAAGATGCCCGCAAAAAGTATATAATAGGCTTGGCCGGAAAAAGACACAGAGGGTGGAGAACTTTTTGACAAATAAGTTTCTTAAAGGCGAGGAAGGAAATTTTGTTGAAGAGGATCCTGAACGTCTGAAGAAATATGAGAGCTTCATTACACCCGAAGAATGGGTTGCTTTTGTGGGCCAAAGAAGAGACGAGAATTTCAAGAAAGTGAGCCGTAAATCGTGAGAGAGCGTCAAAACCCGCATATCCATATAAAAAAGGGCGTTTGGGATATGCACGCTTACAGGAAAAAATTGTAAGTAAATATCAATTCTACGATCTTATTAATTCTATCAATGTGTTATATTGATGATTTTATTATTTGTAACAATGCGTAGTTGAAAGAGACGCAAAGTGACAAAACGTCACTACCCGCACATGTGTTGTGGAAGGAAGCTCGTGTTGGCAGAGATCAAGTTGTTAATCCCGATCTGCAACATGTTTATGATGAGTGCGTAACTATAACATTGTGTCTTTAATTAAATTATATTAAATGTTTATTAATATATAATTAATATTGTGTCTTTAATTTTCGATATTTAAATGAATTACAGGAGACTATATCGCAATCGATATCCACAGGTGATGACCAGGATATCAGGAGTGTACTCAGTCGAGCACTATGTGTTGCTGAGTATCTGGGACGGGTGAGGGGTAAAGGTCATGGTGTGACTCCTACTTCTCTATATAAAAATCCAAGAAAAAAAATCCTAGCAATGCAGAAGTGATGAAAACATTGCAGGACTTACAAGCACAAGTCCGTGAATTGCAGAGGGACAAAGAGAGATATATGGCGGAAAGGAGCAGTTCACAACTGAAAGAAACTAGTGACAAGGCTAGTATCAACTGTCAACATAAATTTCCCGAGGTAATTAAGATGATAATCCATTATATTAGAGAAAGTATAATTGTAACGGTTATTATTGGTTATTATTGTCAACATTAAAGGAAGTCTAACGATTAATATTGGTTTAGGGCATTTCATGTTGTCAGCTGTACATATCGTCGCCGACTTATCGGGTAGTTGACAAGGAAAAAGTGCACAACACCTCGGGAGATTTAATTCACCATAGACCGCTCCCGGATGGCCACATGAAGGTATTAGTTGATGTTGTTTTAGATATGAATGCATTGCTACCTAGGAGACCACATCTTTTGTGGCATGGCCATCAGACCTCATCTTCATAGATGATCAGGTATGTTGAAAACCATTATGAATCTTTAAGTATTCAACTGACAGTTCTGACCTCAATTTTTTACATGGTAATTTTAGACTCCTACAAAACCCGCATCTAAGGATAAAGGGATGTTGCAGTGCGGCGAGTCTATTGCATCACAAAGAGAGGTACGTTTAAAGTGTTAATTTTATAATCAGAATAAAAAAACTGCATAACGTTGTATCTTACATAAGTCTATATGATTTTTAGGTACCTTTTCAAGAGTCACAACAGGTGAGCCAGAAAGTTGGTAGGGTTCCACCTAAGAAAAGGGTTCTGTCCAGAATTTGTGCCTAGATTTCGGCAAAAAAACACTTGTTGGCACATCAGATTTGATGAATGATGTTATTCGCCAAATTGATATGGATGCATGTGTCTTTGGTTTTCCATGTACCGAAACAATTGGACTAGAAGACATGGAACAAATCTTTCATCATCGAGAATTAGGCGTCAATGTGATGCACTCGTACATCCGGTAACCCGATCAATATATTATTTAATTGGTTGAACATTTTTTTTAAACATTTAATTGAAATAGTCTAATATTAATTATGTTTTTATTTAAGGATGTTATTTGACAAATTGATGCGCGGGAATCAATTGTCAAATAGGTTCCGTTTCGTGTCTTCCTCCCGTGTCAGCGGAGCAACAATTTCTAGGGAACCAGATTCAGTAAGAGAGCACTTGGTCGATAGATTCATGACAACTGCCAGTACAGAAAGCTTGTATCTTTTGGCGTATAATACAGGGTTAGATTTTCATTCTAAGTTCCTTTTAATATTTGTATTTTTTACATTAAAATTTGCTTCTAAATTGTTGCTTTAATTTATAGATGTCACTGGTTGTTGCTCGCTATCGATCCCATAAAAGAAGTGGTCTATTACTTGAATTCGGTTGACGGTGATTGGACAAATTATTCGGAAATGAAGCTAATGATTGATACGTAAGTGACATTATTCTAAATATGCGTTTGTGTTTATATATTTAACTATTTCTATGTCATTGTTCTAAATAAATATTTTAATTTTGTCAGTTCAATACAAGTATTCCGATGTCAAAGGGAAGCACGGGTACCACGGTCTAAATTAAACAACATTAATTGGATCAAAGTACAGGTATATTAATTTCCACAATTTTGCTTATAAGATTTATGCTACTTGATAAAACAATACATCTACATATTATTATTATTATTTGTTTTTCTATGTAGTGCCCTCAACAACTAAACGACATAGATTGCGGATACTTCGTTTTGAAGTTTATCAAAGAAATCATTCAAATGAATGAAATCGAGATTCCAATCACGGTATGGATTGATAACTTATTATGGATTTATACTTTGTTTTATTATTTATCGGATTTTGCATACAATTTATTACTTTTAACTAAATCATGCATATTTTTTGTTTTGTTATGTAGTATTTTGATCAATACAAGTGTCCATATTACTCGAAACTTCAATTGGAAGAACTCAAAGAGGAGTTGTGTCAATATTTTGTTGAGCTAAGAATCTTATAAGGTATGAATACATTGTTATGTGAAAAGGGTTATGAATACATTATGTTGTGTATACAATACTGACCATGTTATTATGTTCATATCTTGCAGGATCAGGACCTTGGATATATATGTACATTAGGACTGATTTGCTTAGTGTTATATAGCTGATTTTTTAGGGTTGATTTTGTTACGTTTAAAAACATGTTAATTGAATTACAATGGTGTATATATATTTTGGATATGAATGGTATATAATGGTATTTGTATATAATATTTAAATTTGGTATTTGGATAACATTGATATATAATGGTATTTGTATATAAGATTGTAAATTACCGGTTTATGAATTACAGGTTTGCTGCAAAAAAATGCAGGTTTAGAAATTTTTAAATTTTTTGATTTTTCAGTAGAAAACCTATGAAAGCGCTTTTTGGTTAAAAGCGCTTTCATAGGCCACCTATGAGAGCGCTTTTAAAAGCGCTTTCGTAGGCCTACTTATGAAAGCGCTTTTCACCAAAAAGCGCTCTCATAGGTAGACCTAAGACAGCGCTTTTTTCTGGAAAAGCGCTTTCATAGGCCTAATTTAGAATGCCTTTATGGCATTTTGTAGGCACCTATGAAAGCGCTTTTCCAGAAAAAAGCGCTGCCGGTCTACCTATGAGAGCGCTTTTTGGTGAAAAGCGCTTTCATAGGTAGGCCTACGAAATCGCTTTTTTCTAAACAAAAAGCGCTGCTAAAACCTTTAGCAGCGCCACCTACGAAAGCGCTTTTAAAGCCCAAAAAAAGCGCTTTCGTAGGTCATTTTTGGCATAGTGTAACCGACTAACCTAACTCAAGCATGTTTCTTGATTAGTTCCTAAGTGTTGTTATCATGAAGATATTTCATCTCATTATTCATTTCCTTCAACCATTTAGTCTTATTTCGAATTCTCATAACTTCCTTACAGTCTCTAAGTTCTTTGTCTAGAATTTGATTATCAAACCCAAAATTTATATGCCTTGGTGCTATAGTTAAATATAATCTTACTTGACTTTTCTTTGGGTTATTTATACTAAGTTTACAAAATATTTCTATTGTTTAGCTAACTTTGAAAATTTATATTTTTATCTTATTATTATTTTTTGTTTTTTAGTCACACTAATATATTAGTTCATTCTTTAGGCATTTTAATTTAGTTTCAATTTATTTTTCTAAATAAAAAAATAAAATTATCATTCTGTTATAAAATACTTATTCATCTCTTTTTATAAAATATTTCCATGTGGCAATATCAAATGAAAAGAATATTTTGGCTAATTCAGTAATTAGTTGACCCGAAGTCAACCTTTTATAAAAAATAATTATTTTTATAATTTTTTATTTTATTATTATTATTATTGGGTTGACCCTGGGTCAAAGTTTTTCACATGTTTTGTTTATCTTTATGTTGCATCATATTATTTATTTTATTTTTATTGGGGAGGTTAACTAAAGTTAACTAGGGTTGGAAATCCTAAAACCCAGCAGTGATATTCATAATTAGATCAAATCTGAATAGAATCAGAGATTGGGAAATATATTTTATTTGATTTGTATCTACAGGCATATTTTGGACCAAATACAAGAATCAAGATTAAAACCCTAAATCAATCTATTTTACAAAACAATCAAATATTAATCGAATCTCTAATTGATTTGTAACAACAAATCACCTTAAAACTATTTTCTAATCTAAATCTTGTTAGAACAAGATTTGGTTATGTAATTATGTCTTTGAGTTTTGATGATAACAAAGAGTATGTTTTAGTGAACAATTTTTGTTACTCTAATGTTTGTTGTATTTTTAAGATAAAAAACAGGTTCTGCTTCTGATGAATGGCGTGGCCAAGACATTAGAAGAGGAGATGTTCCGCTTCTAAGCTACAAAGGTTTTGCTGAACGAGTAGCAAAGAAAAACTTCAAAAGGCTCTGAAGGTACTCTGATACGTTTGTCTGAAGAAACCAGACAGAAGATCTAAAGGCAAGCGTGACTTATGTCAAGATGCTGAAGACTCAAATTTCAAAAGAAAAAGAGTTTTGAAGACCAAGTGCTTAAAAATTCTGAAGACGTGGCTCTGAAGATTCGAAAGGCTTGAAGTTCTTCTGAACTTAGGTTACGATACAAAGGGTTCTGAAGACCAAGTGCTGAAGACTCTGAAGAATGTGATTCTGATGATTCCAAGACTTGAAGTTCTTCTGAACTTAGGTTACGATAAAAGTTTGCAAGACCAAGTGCTGAAGACTCTGAAGAATATGATTCTAAAGATTCCAAGACTTGAAGTTATTTCTACCTTTTGTTATGATACAAGGTTCTTCAAAAGCAAGTGCTGAAGTCTCTGAAGAGGAAGATCTAAAGACTTGAAGTTTTGATTAACCAGAAGTTAGATTCTTCACTTCTAAACTCATGCTCGTAGAAGCCTCTAAAGAGCATAAGGAAATCAGATAATGTTAATGTGGTAAAACAGTACATGGTACAAACAAAATGTTTCTTTCCTCTACCATGAAGGACAAACATTACGTACGATCGGGTCCCCCACGTTCTTTCAAGCCGCCACAAGTTTCATATTCCAAATGTACCCTCCAACAGTTACATCATGCATGACACTATATAAAAGCTTGAAGACTTGAAGAAATAGCTGCTAACACACGAGAAAACTCTCCGCGCATAAACTCTTCATTCTTTGAAAAAATCTATAAATTTATTCAAGTCTTTTGTACTAAAAATTTGTTTTCATATTAGCTTGTGTCGAAGCATATTTTTTGTAAACAAACTTGTTATTAAACGGTTGTTTGATTACTCCTTGAGAGACCAGTTGGGTCAGATTCTCAAGAAGTCTAGGACATTTATTCTTAGAGGTTGTTAGTCATACACAATTGGTGTGTGCAGGTGTTAGTCACCAGCGGTTTCCCGTGCATGTGTAATCAGTTTAATTATAGTGGATTAAGTCCTCGGTGGAGAGAGGAAAATCACCTCGGAAGGGTGGACTAGAGTAGCTTGATGTTTCAACTGAACTAGGATAAAAATACTGCCTTATTTATTGCTTTCGTATCTTTCATTCTTCATGAAAGTATGGTATCAGATATGAGATGTCAAAGGTGATATAAGGACACTAATATCTGTTGCATGAACAAATAACATAATATAATTTTAAATGCAGAAACTAAATAACACAGTGAATGTTTTACCCAGTTCGGTGCTACACACCTACGTCTGGAGGCTAACAAGCCAAGGATAAAGTCCACTATTAGCAGTATTAATTTAGAGTTAAACTTCCCCGTTTAAACCCCTCATTTAATCACTACCCAACGACCCTTCTACCTAATCTCCCTTATTAGATATGAGAAACCCCTCTCACTCCCCTTAGTCACACGCGGTGACAATTAACAATAACACAAAATTTGCAGATACACTTCAAGGACACATAACCATCGTTGGTTCACAGATTATTGATGATTAACAATTTACAACTCAACTAATATCCTCCTCAAGTATTAAGCAATACTAGAGTGGCTCACAATTAACAACCAACAAAGACTAACAACCAATAATTAAAATAGTACGCTTAAAGTTCTTCTGGAATAGCCAACTCTGTAAACAGGGTTAGCAGCCTTTATATATGATGAAAACGGCTAGGGTTGCTTCACAATTAGTCTTCACCGAGTCTTATCCATAAAAGCAGGACAATAGTTCTCCCAGAATATTGGTGAAGAACGTTACATAGCTTGCTTAATCGAAGCATGCAATTTAAAACAAACTGACTTCTAATGTTTCTGAACTTAAAAACCAGTTCAGTTCAATTTCACATGTCAGGACATCTGCTGTGACATCTTCATAAAATTTGCTGATACATTAAACTTCATGGCATTTTATGAGCATAATATTTTACCAAAATTGCTGCCAATCTACAGAGCTAACAAACTCCCCCTTTAGCAAATTTTGGCTAAAACATTACTTGGGGGTATAAGCCATACAATTAACATCAGCATCACAATCAACACTTAAGCATAAGTATGACAGACATATCAGAGCAACACAACATAATTAGCATCATAGTTCATCAGAGATACAATAGAAAAAGTAGATGTTCAAACATCAGTTAGAATATTCACATATGCACAATCACAATCATATAGCTAGTTGCTCCCCTGCATACAACATCAGTAACATTTTAGATGCACACAATTAACACACAGATAGATGCTCCCCCTCAACATCAACACTTCATTTGTCCACATCACTCAGCATCACATCAACTTCACACATTCAGGCTCACAATCATTCTCCCCCATTTTATCCATAATATGCAAAGCCATAATTAACTCACAAATGATAACAATATGAAATTCTTGATTAATCTATCATTCAGTGTTACCTAGAGTTAATAGTTATGGATATTATAGAGCAAAATATTTGTTTTGCACTTAAGTGCCAAAATTACACAATAGATAATTAAACATTCAAAATAAGAGCCCTTTGGAAGCACAATTGACATTTTTTCAAGCACAATCAATTTTTTGCAGAACCTGCAGACCCACCACTTCCATTACTTTTTGATCCATCTTCAGAAGAGCTTTGACTCTCGCTTGCAGTGCTGTTTGCATCTTCCTGTACCTCCTAAGCAGCACTTTTAGCAGCAATCCTCTTTAGAGCTTGAATTGTTTCTTCAAATTTCCGCTTTCTTGCTGAGCTTATGTGTATAACCTCATCTAGTTCTTTGCAGGCTTCTGTCAATTCAACAATCAAATCACCCTTACTTGTGGTCTTAGTTGCAGCACTTGCAGATGTTGAAACAATGCATGGGACATGTTCCCATGCAGATAATTTTTGGTGAATTGATAAGGGAGCTCCTCTTTTGCTGCAAGTGTCAAGGGTAGACAAGACTCCAAGGTGCTGTTGGAGAATTATGCCACATATCAGAGAGGGAAAGGAAATTGGCATCTTTACAACACAGGTGTCAGCATGTTTGATTGTTTGATCAAAGATGTATGAACCATAGTCAAATGGTTTCTTTATACCAACAACATAAATAAATTTTCAAAGTCCCATTGAAATGGTTGAGGTGTGGTTTGTGGGCACCCAATTTTTAGCTCCAATCCTATGCAAAATTGCATACTTCACACTAAGCTTTCCAGCAGATAGTTTCCTTTTAACAGGACATACACTCACTTGGTTTGTAGTGATGGTCTTGTATACTTGATTGTCAGTTACTTCAAGCTCACTTTCCTCAATTGGACTAACGTGGAGATTCCTGAGATATTTTTCTTTCCAAAGTAATTTTTTTAGTTTTAAAAGAATTTATGCTCCACCTGAGGCATAGAGGTGTCTTGTAAGGACCCCATTCATTTTCAAACAGTATTTACCATTAATAAAATTTATATTTGCATTCAGTTAGGATCCATTTATTTCTTTTCTTATTACCTTTTCAAAATGGTAATGCTTTTCTTCATACACACTTTTCAATTTCGCATTTTAAAAGAAGCCAAAACATGATAAAATGTGTAGATCCACACTTAAACTCACCGATAACAGTATTTCTACAATCCAATGTGACTTTGATGCTCTAATTAGGAAAAGTTTTTTAAATCCATGTTTTTCTAAACCACACAATTCACCCCTCTCTTGTGTGTGAAGTCTCAAGTCCAACAACCACACGATGTATCTTTCTTCACACATCATTGAATGTGAGAGTTGGTAAATCCACAAAATGGATAAGTTTATTACATAATTATTCATTCACCTGATCATTTGATATCATCAATTTTGATAATACTCTCAAATATTTTTCTTTGATCACAACGATTTAAATTTTTCATCATCGTTTATTTTCAAGATCAGAGACTTTCATAAATCATGTATACTTATACATTATACTGATGCATTGTACGACTTCTTAAAATAATCATTTGGACTTCAACATGAAAAACATTTATGCAAAACACTTAAGGTTTCACCTTTGGTGCCCATATCATCTTCTTGAGCCCGAGTGCATTAGTCATAGAAGATATAAGGTGTTTAACTTTAGATCTTTTCAGTTTAAATAAAAAGGATTTCAAGTGTTCAGTTTTCTTATAGTGAGTGTATTTATATACTGGAAACTTTTCTTTTCTGAGATTTTCATTTTTCAATCTTGAAAACGTATCTCCCTCATTGGGTGCCTTTGAGCATATTCTTTCTTCTTTGTTGGAAGATAATTCTTTCATGTTTCTCCCCAGGATTGATGTTTCTCCTCCTCTTCTTTGTTAAAATGTTGAGGAAACTTCTTCTTTGTCGTTCTTTGAACAAGGGGATCCTTCATCTTATTTTGATCAGTCAACAATTGAGTATGTTCTTTCAAAGGATTGAACCTGAGTTGTATGATGGGAGCAAGATGAGCATGATGATTCTTCAGTTTGAATTTTTTTCATCTTTAAGTATTTTAATCAGATCGCTCATATTCTCTCTGATTTCTCTCTTTATTTTTCCTAAAAATCATGAAGTTTCCCATCTATAAATTTAAGAGTTATAATAATTTTCCAATTCTTAATTCTTATATATTTGTTCGTAAAACAGTTTCCAACAAAAAATCCTAGACTTATAAAAATAGAAGAACATCCATGACTGGTATCTACATCTTCTTCTCCTCGTGTATTCATATTCTCTAGTTTGATACTTGAAGAAACTCCATATAACTTTTCTAGAGTATCCCATATTTCCTTGTTGGTTTTACAATAGAGGACAATAAAAAGTTTATTATCATCTAAAGACACTATTATAAAATTCTTTATTTTGAGATCTAAATTTATCTTTCTGTTTTCTTCTTTGGTTCAAAGAGAATATGGTTTATCCACTACTTCATCATTTATATGATCAGAGCGGTAAACCAAAGTTTTTATAATTGTTTCCTACAATTTATAATCTATGTTTTCACGAAAAAAAATTGAGTCTAGTTTTCCAAATATAAAAATTGCTATTTTTAAAAAGTGTGGTGTATTTAAAAAGATCTTGTGTCGGAAGTCATCTTCCCCCTGAGACGACTAGTCCTTAAACGGGAGCTAGACCCTGAAGCCACTTGTTGGGCATACTTCACACAAAAGAGCAGGGTAAATTGTGTGGTTTAAAATAACTTGGTTTTGAAAACTTTTGGCAAGTCGAATCAAAGTAAAATTATTTGCAAAAATTAAGCAGGAAAAAGTAAATAGAGGAAAGTATATTGCAGAAATTTAATAGTTAAGGAAAGAAGAAGAACACCGAGAATTATACAAGTTCAGTCAAAACAACATAATCTTGTTCATAAGAATTGATCTTGAGTGTTTCCAATAATAGTTGAGATATTTTAGTAGGAAGTGCTCACGAACCCCCTTAAACAAGGAAATGATGGTTGATCTTCAACCAAATATTACAAGACAATAAATATGGGTGTTTGCGTCCTTTCTTCAATATATTGTTGAGAGTGGTGAGGCCAATATTTCTTCCCAATGGTGGATTTAAACAATTAATCTCCTTTCCACAAATAAGGACCGTGACCGGTTAGTCTTCAAGTTTTAAAATATTTAAGCTCATTACCTTTGGTTTTACAAGGACAAACTAAACAACCTACGAGATTTTGACCATGTTGATCTCTAACCTATAAATATTTTAATACCAGGTTAATCTTCAACCTATCTTGGTTTTGAATAGGATAACCAATAACCAATGAAGATTTTAACAGTGCCTAATCTTCAACCAAAACCTAGGACTGATCACACAATCTCCAAACCAAAGTTTTTATCCTGTTTAGCTTCGAACCACAAATAATCCCTAATTGGACAGTATTCAATAAGGTGTATATAAAATATTCTCTTAGTGAATTTTACAAATTTTACTCTTTCCAAAATTACAAAAGTGTCCTCACTCACAAATAAATTTTTCTTACAAAAGCATTTGGCTTTAACATCTAGTGAGAGAAAGATAAATAAAACTTTAGAGAGAGAGACAGAGTGTGTGAGAGAGATGAAAGTGTCAAAACATATTCTGGATGATTTGAAATGAGAAAAGGAGCCTCTATTTATAGGCTTGAGGTTTTCCAAAATATAAATTTGTAATGAATACATTTTACCGTTAGCTAATCGATTAGAACAAAATGCTAATCGATTAGATGTTTAAAAATAATGGATTATAAGTTTTATAAATGGAAGCTTAAGATATATAATCGCTGTATAGAATCAAGGTACGTTCAAACTAGCTTAGGTCTAAAGATTTTTTATTTCTAATTGATTGGCTATATGTTCTAATCGATTAGAAAAGTCAAAAATTTGCCCATGGCTATTTTGACTGCTCCTAATTCATCTGATACAACTTCCATATGTTTTTCAAAGAATTTTCTTTAGATAAAGCATTTTGAAAAAGGTTTTAGTGTGTGTGCACACTTATAGCCTTATATTTTTACAGAAAACTTTTTTCTTGCTTAAGTTCACTTGCTTACTAAATTAGGAGATTAACTCTTTTTCTACAAGCCCTTTGTCAGATACTATCTTTTGTGTTGATATTGCTTGAGATCATTTGAGACTTTAGATTATTTCATTTTGTTTGTCTTCTTCGGATAATAAAATTCATCAAACCATAAAGCTTAGTTTTACATCTTTAGTCACTTAAGTACCGTGCTTGACTTATCATTAATTGTCTTTATAGTTGTCATTAACAAAAACTGATGTCTATGTTAAGGGTCTATTACCTACAAAACAAAATTTCACAAATTATACGATAAAATATTAATCTTATAGATTCTCCTTACTCTGATGTATTTGAAACACTCACTACATTATCAGGAGATCTGTTAGGATATTGTTCATTATTATTCCTTGGTTCCAGTACAAAGCTTAATTTTTTATTAATAATAATAGTCAATTTTTTTTGTTGCAATAACCATGTATTGAAAAAAAATTCACAAATAACCATGTTTTGAAAAAATTTACGCAAATAACCATGTTTTAGAAAAGTCTACATGCAGGAGCCATTTCAGATGGCGCATCCGTTAGATTTTTATAAGGAGGGGTCATCTGAGGTGGCACCTAAGTGCATGGCTTTTTTAAAAAACCATCTCAAATGGCGCCTAAGTGAAATGGGTAAATTATTATTTTTCAATCAAAATTCAAGAATGGGACACTCTTGTGAAATTAAACTTCGAATATAAATTTTCATTACAAATATAGTGAATAACAATTACATAGATTTTTATTGTCCCGAGACTCGAAAATGACCAGTGGTTTCACAAGCGCGTCCTCTCCTAACTCGTGTTCCATGTCTAAGCTCAGGCCATTGTGGTTGGGTCGATGTCCCCTCGTAGTGTATGCGATAAGTGATAAGTGCTAAAATGTCGTTACTTTATGTATATAATTTATGGCACTTATTCGTTCTTTTGTTGATATTTAGTGTAATAACCTCGACTTTGTTTGTAAATGTGTTTTATTATGTTTTATGTACATATTGTACCGTTTGATTAGTTTTGTATATATTTTGTACGTACTTGTTGCACATTTGGAGAATCGAGGAATAAGGTGTCGAAGACATGGCTCCGGATGCGTTTTGATGAATAAAAGTCCATTTTTGGGAAGATATGTTCAGTGGAGGCCCGGTGATGCCGCTTAAGCGGTTTAAGGCTAAAGGTGACGCTAGAGGATGCGAACGTGAATTCGGATCTTCTGGCACGTAACGATTTAATCTTTTGATTTGTTTATAAAGATGCCGCGAGCATCAAGCTTTATTATTTTCAACACAAGAAAGATGATTTAATGATTATGAAAAAGGGGAAAGCTGAAATACCCTCAATTGATATTGGTATGCGTAACGACTAGCGCAAACTAGACGCAACGCATTGGGGAGATTCTGAGTAAGGGGGATTGTTATATAAAGGGAATAGATGGAGCACCCTAAATATATGTAGTTATCTACAGCTTTATATATGAATATGTTTGATATGTTTGTGTGTTTTAATTGCTATTTCTATGATTGGGAAAGTTTCTCCTTTGGGATTTTAAGAAACAGTAGATTATGTGGGATTCTAGTGTTCGTTATTATTGTGCTCGCAAAGATCTGTGGATCTTCTGCATAATTATATCCCCTAGTGGGAATCAGAGCATTTGTAGCTCGGATCTAAAGGGTTCTATGGTTTGTTTGGTCTGAGGGAGAAAGAAATTTGCTCGGCAAGGATGAGACCTTGTGCCTACATATTCTCAAAAGGATGTTGAGAAAGTCAGAGCAATCGTAGTTCCCACTTATGCTAGTGGAAAGCAACGGGATGTTAGTAAGAGACTGACAAATGTCATCCTAATGAAAAATGTATCTAATCTATTTCATCACATACATTTTTGAAAAGTTTGACTGATAAAAATCTTTCATCGTAAGTTATAGGTGTTTTGCTTGAGTGTACAAGCGTTACCACTTACATGTTTAAGAAAGATGTTTGAAAAGATGATTGAATCTTTTAACTGTAAGCATTGGGTGTTTTGCTTGAGTGTACAAGCGTTACCACTTACAATTAAGAGATGTTTTTTTTTGAAAATAGTTTGAAAAGTTTTGAAAAGTTTTTTGACTGTATGTGATGTGATAGATGAGATACTTCTTCCATAGAGATGATAGATGTCTAAATCTCGAGGAGAAATTGATTGGATTAAAGGGATGCTTTTAAGAAGCCCGTGGGTCCTTGTATTGTTAGCCCAAGAGGAGGCATTCCGAGGGTCATCGAGGGTCATCGAGGGTCCTTGTATGAAGCTCAAGAGGAAGCTATAGGGTATGGCTGGCTTTGTGTTAAAAGGGATTTCACCGACCATCCTTTTGAATTAAGAGCAATTTCACCGGAAATTTTACTGGGATTTTGAAAGTGATTTCACCGAGAAACCATCTTTCAAGGTTCTATTCTTAGCTGGTGATTCTTTGTATTGGAAGCCCAATAGGAGGAAGAGATTTCTGTCTCTTTCATTGTATGATGCCCAAGAGAAGGCTAAACTCAATGAGGAGTTCTTTTGAACGAAGCTGACTCAACAGAGTGTGTCTTATATGAAGCCTAAGCGGAGGCTAAACTCTGTGGGGAGAGTTTCTTTGTACGAAGCCCAAGAGAAGGCTAAACTTTGCTGGAGATAAACTATCTTGTATGAAGCCCAAGCGGAGGCTAAACTCAGATGAATGAGTTTTCTTATATGAAGCCTAAGAGGAGG
Source organism: Vicia sativa (assembly GCA_021764765.1). Lineage (NCBI taxonomy): Eukaryota > Viridiplantae > Streptophyta > Magnoliopsida > Fabales > Fabaceae > Vicia > Vicia sativa. The sequence goes on from CM038795.1 coordinate 44,804,718, forward strand.
TCACCCATGGGGATGGATTGTCTTGTATAAAGCCCAAGAGGTACATGGGAACCTATTGATTAGTCTAATTGTTATGTTATAATTAGACAATGGTATAAACAAGTGTGTGTGTGTGATATGTATTCACAGGAGTTTATGAAGGAAATATAAACAATGCATGATGTTTATTTGCAGGAGTTTATGAAGGAAATATAAACAAGTGTCTGTGAAACGAACGCTTAAAAGCAGCAACTTGATTGTTTACAAGTTTGAATGTGTACAAAGAAATGAATATGTACACGAATGAGTTTTTATGTACGAAAAAGATGAATGTACATAGGAGGGTTGGGACTTACATAAAGAGGCCCATTGGTTCGCAGTTTCACAGGAATAATGCTCCTTTCAATACCAATGGTATTCAGTAAAGTGTACAGTGAAACAAACGAATGATCAAGTTTATCTATTTGAGTATTTTCAAAAAAAGAGAGTATCTGTGTTATGTACAGATAAAAGTTTGTATGAAAAGAAATTGATATGTACAAGGAATGTTTTGTTTGTACATAAAGGATGTTGGTTTAAGTATACACAAGTGAAGTAAAAACAAACGATCAAAGTTTGTCTCAGTATAAAAAGTATCTGATATGTATGTATGAAAATTGTATGTGTTTTTGAAGAAAGTTTGATATGTACAAAGAAATATTATGTACATAAAAGAATGTTATGGGACTTACACCGTAAGGAGGCCCATTGGTTTGAAAGCAGTTTCACAGGGAATAATGCTCCTTTCAATACCAATGGCATCGGTGTATAAACAAACAAATGAAAACAAACGAAAGAAATTTGTTTATGTTTGAATATTGACAATGATGATTTGAGTATGTACAAGTAAAACTAAGTATGTACATAAAGGATTGGGACTTACACCATAAGGGTGGCCCATGATCGATCGAGAAATTCGAGAGAAGACGAATTTGATTTTATCGTTTAAATCGGATTGATCATGGTAAAAAGATGTAAGTTTTGATGAAAAAGTTTTGAAAAATGATTTGAAAATGTTTTGAAATGTGACGTTCATGTATGAGAAGTTTTGAAAAAAAATCGGAAGTCGAAAACTTGAAAAATTCACCTTTTAGGGAGGTTTGAAAAAGTGTTCAGAACGTCGTTTTCGGCTCGATTAAAATTTAATCAGATGAAAGTTTTTTTCTGAAAATTTTTGCATTATCATAAAATAGATGTATTTATTGACAAGTGTTTAAAAAATCATCTCAAAATGAGAAGTTTTGATTGGTCAAAAAAATTGTGAAAGTTTGATGAAAAAACATGAAAAAAATGGAAAAGTTATAAAAAAGAATGGTCTTGTGAGGGATTGAACCCATGACCATTGGGTGGGACGCGTGGCAAAGAGCCTTAAGAGCAAGCAAGCAACCACTAGACCAAACGCGTTTCTGTGTTTAGTGGACAATGACACGCGTTGATATGAGATTGGAAATTTCAAACATTTGAAAATGAAGAACACGCGCGAAGCTGTTCTTCGTGGTTTTGATTTTCAGAAATCCAAATTCAATCCAAAATCTTCGTTTCTCAACGAAATTCAATGAAGTAAACATCAAAGTTGCTCGGTTTTTCATCACGAACACGAAGGTGGTTGTTAATTTCATTTATATTTAGCCTAACATGTTTTGATTTCTGGGAATACGAAGAACCCTAGAATCTAGAATTCAAATTAAATGACGTGTGGTTGATGATTCTTGGATTTTTTTGAGGGTTAATGATCGTTATTAGTGCAAAAAGAGAACGGCCGTGAGTTTTTTTCAATTGATGCAAGGAATTATGATATCACAGTTCATGTTCTAACCTGGAAAAGTGAGAATCGAAGAAGCTCAAAACGCGTTTCCAGAATGGATTTCTTGATTGTGTGAGCTTTAACGGCCTATAAGGAAGCTATGAGGATGGTCTGCACTTCATGAGCATGCTTGGATCACTCTACTCAAGACCACCTGCACAAGCTTGAAATGGAAACTGGAAATCGTGGTTAGAAGTGTTACAGGTTGTTGTTCTTGATTTGAATCACCTTTATGATGTATATGGATCGTGTTGGGATGATCAGAACTCAAAGTAATCAAGCCTAGCCATGAATTCGATTGATAATGCAATTCTAATTTTCAGTGATTCTTGTGTAGATTTTATGACTCAAACATGTTCCATATTGATTATAAGATGTATTAGACACCAAAGTTTATCATAGTTCTTGCTAAATTTAAAAATTGCAATGTTTGGCAAATTGAACTATGATTTGAGAAATTGGAGAAAGTGGAAGGAAAGCATGGATTTGTGATGCTTTGGTGTGAATTGAACTTGAATTTGTGAGCTATTTATAGGCAAGAGGTTCTGAATTGTTAGGCAACAAGTACAAGCCAATTGGTGAATCATGGATTGCTTAAGGGGTAAGAAAGACAATTGCCAAAAAAGGAAACTTCCTTTTTTCACCATGTGCTCAATTTTTACAATTTGATCCAATCCTCTCAATTATTACCTCTAATTGATATTTATCAGTTTGATGACTCATTTGGCATGGTTAGATTGCTTCTAGATGAAGAAAACACAAAATGACCTATAATTTGAAGTTGTGATCTTTGAAAATCAAGTTTCATGGAGCCTTATGTTTCAATTTCAAAAGTGTAGCTAGACTCCATGGATTTGAGAGTTCTTGGACATTTTGGAAAGATTTTTCCACAAGCTACAACTTTCATGTTTTGAGTTTTTTCAAATTCAAATTGGAACTAGGTGAAAAAATGGCATGAAGTTTGGAAAAAATAAGAAATTTCAACACTTAGAAAAATTTCTAAGTATAAAAACTTTTGACTTTTTGTTGACTTTTTCAAATTCTTTGATTTTTTATGATCATGATGGATCATTTGAAGTATTTTGATGATGGAAAAAGTTTTGTTTTGAAAAAGTTGACCAAAAGTCAAAGTTTGACTTTTCTGTGCAGATGAAAATTCATTAGATGTTTCAGAAATTGACTGATGAAGTCTGTGAACCTCTGTGATGTTTTGAATCCATAAATTAGGTCAAGATGTTGTATCTAAGATATAATGACCAATCTCTATCCAAAAAAGTCATTTCTTGCTCAAAAAGTCAGAGAATACCCATGCCCGATCAAAACCCTAATTGGTCGATCCTTGATTGATCTGTGAGAGAAATAGGTATCTGATGATCAGAGGTTGATGATTTGATCAAGATAGATCAAATGAGGTGAGAAAAACTCAAACCCTAATTGGTTGCCTCTTGAATCAGATGAAAATCTGATGAAACCCTAATTTCGACCTGTGAATGCTATACCCGATTAATGCTATCCGAATTAGTTATGCAATGATGCAAATGTAAGTGGTATATTAGGTAAAAATTGGGTATGACAGATGCCCTATTTAAGTTTCTTTAACCGAGAGATGAAGATGAATATCTTCGTTTTGATAGGTGTAAAGAGACTTAAATATCGATCACGCAAATTTTGGACCTAAGAAACCAAAAATGCGGATGATGCAAAATGATTGTAAAAAGTTTCACCCAGATGATATCAAAGAAATGACATGGTAGGGGAAAATTTGTGAATACGTCCCTGTTGGGGAAAGAATGATTCACAAAACATGTGAATGTTTGTTTCACTTTGGGAAACAAAGAGATTACCTTCTGTCAGCCTTGTGACAATGTTTAAGGTAAGTGAAAAAGATATTACCAATTATCAGCAAAGTGATAACTATAACAAGGTAAATCTTTGAAAATTATCAGATATTCTTTTGTGAATAATGACGATGAAAGAAAACAGAACTCAAAATGAGTCTTTATTTTCTTGGATACAATCTTGCCGAGAATCTCTCTTTTTGAGAAGATGCGGGCATTTTGATCGGAAGACACAGGTTTTCTTTTTGACAGAAAAACAACTGCTGGGAAATTTCTCATACAATCACATTTTTGACTTTGTTGAGAGGACAAACTTTTATGACAGTGTTTGAGGAATGAAGATAAGCGGCTCAGACAATGAGGCTATTGCTTATTGCTTTGTTGATTATAGACAGGATTCTATCCAGGAACGAACTGGAAAGAAAAAGGTCAATCAAGACATTATTCCCAAGGAGGAATGATCTCAGCTGGGGAATGTGGTGGAGAGAAGAAAATGTATTTCTCTGTTTTTGGGACTCTGCCTGGGAAAAAAGGAAAATGTATCCTTTCTGTTTGGAGATATCCTACTGGGAATATACTTGTACTTACATGAGTAAGTGTGATTTATACCAGTGATATGGAAGCAAACATTTCAAAAGATGCAAAAATGCAATGAATGATGCTATCATGTATGAATGTCATGAATGTTATATGCATGCTAACAATACTTGACAAAGACACTAAAGAGATATTTGGGAAAAGGACCACGTCACAGTTCGAACAAACACTTGGTGAAAATTGCAGCAATGGTGCAGATGTTCACTAATGAAGAATTTGAGTTGTAGGCTTTAAACTTTCTGAGAAAGGCACTTCATTGGCAGCTCGGTTGGGGATTCTTTCTTTTTTTGAATAAGAATACCGTCCTTTGATGATTTCTACTGAGGAGAAGACTGCTGTAGCAGTTGCTTTATCCTTCGGAGATTGAAACACTCGTGGAGAAACTGTTGAAGTTCTTTCTGTGTTCATAGTTCAAAGGAAAATTTTTGCTTTTGCTTCAAAATTTTGAAGTAAAAATTCATTTAAAACATTTCAGTTTCAAAATAGTGATTTTCACAATAAAAAGCGTTATTTTGCAAAACAGAATAAAGTAGGAATTGCAAACAAAAGGCACAAGGCTCAAATTTATTGATAGAATGGTAATCAGCGAAATGCGTGATTCCATGAGCTATTTACAAAAGTTGGAAATGATAATTTATTGGGAAAAGGCTACATTGAAAGCAAATAACCGCTACTATCCCTAACAACTTTGAATTCCAACCGTGTTTGTTGCTTCAGAAGAGTTGATTGAAGATCCGTTGATGGAAAATTCTTCATATGGACAAAATACAGACTAACTGCCTTTACTTTGTCATTTTTGTATCCTTGTTTTTGCCTAGATTGCCTTTTCAGGTTTTCAATCTATCAGGATAATTTCTGTTTTATTGTCTCTAATTTTTGCCTGGATTGCCTTTTCAGGTTTTCAATCCATCGAGACGCTCTTTTTTGCCTAAGTCGCCTTTTTTTTCGACCCGAAAGTTTTTGTTTTTAGACAAAGTATTTCTGATCGCATTGGATGCGGGAGTTCATCACCGTCCATGGTTGTGAGAGTCATAGCAAAAGCTTCTTTTGACGATGTATGGGCCTTCGTAATTGGGAGTCCATTTGCCCTAGAATCGTTGAAAAGATGAATCTTTTTAAGCACGAGGTCACCTTCTAGGAATTCACGAGGTCGGACCTTTTGTCGAAAGCTTTCTTCATTCTTCTTTGATAGAGTTGTCCGTGACACGAGCGTCGGCTTTTCTTCAATTAAGTTCTTGATCGATTCCGCTTGACACCATTCGCCTCGATAGCTTTGTTTCCATGAGAACCCTCATTGATGGGATCTCAACTTCTACGGGAGCACCGCTCCATGCCGTATACTAGAGAAAAGGTTGCCTGTTGAAGTGCGACTGGCACGATACCCATGCAGAGAGGCAAATTTCGTGCCAATCTTTGTAAGTGATGACCATTTTCTCGACAATCTTTTGATGTTCTTGTTGGTCGCCTCAACGGCGCCGCTCATCTTTGGCCGTAAGGAGACGAGTTATGATGCTCGATCTTGAATTCCTCACACTGTCATTATTTTGTTGTTCAAGTTCGATCCATTGTCGTAATGATCTTGCTTGGGATTCCATACCGCAAATGAGGTTGTTCTTGATGAACCTCACAACCACTTGTTGGTAACATTGGCGTGACGCCGCTTCGACCCATTTGGTGAAGTAGTCAATGGCTACTAGAATGAAGCGATGTCCGTTGGGTTTTGTCATCCGATCATGTCAATGCCCCACATGGAGAAAGGCCACGAGAAGAGAGAACGTGAGTAGAGTCGGCACATGGATCTTATCGAGATCCGCACTTGTGACATCTTTTGACGTGTTTACAATCGGATTCCATCGTATCCAATAGTATCCTCGCTTAAGATTTTTCCGACATTGCATGCCCATTTGAATGGGTTCCAAAGGACCCTTCATGCACTTCATGGATGATTGTGTTCGCTTCTTGCTCGACGATCCGAGCGTAACCATGTTTTTTTTGTATAGCACATCCTCGCTCAGAAGAAATTCCTAGAAAGCCTCCTAGTTTTCTTATCTTTGACGATGCCCCAAATGGGTACTCGTGTTTGAAGGAAACGTTTGATGTCGTGGAACCACGGTTTATCGTCAAGACCGCTCATTGCAAATACATATGCAGGTCTTTCAAGGCGTCTGATGCGAATTCTGGGCATATCATTCCAATCGTTGACTTTGAACATGGAAGATAGAGTAGCCAAGGCGTCGCGATTCGATCTCGAGGGATATGATGCCTACTTTGTTGAAGAAAGTCAACAATCGCCTCGCATAATCCCGTAAGGAAGTAGACCAAGATGATGAGTTTCATACTTGTCTTTAATTTGATTGATCACAAGGGCTGAGTCTCCATATATGTCAAGGATCTTGATCCTCAAATCGATGGCTTCTTCGATACCCATGACGCATGCTTAGATTCGCTATGTTGTTGGTGCAATCAAATAGCAACTCGGCGGAAAACGGATATGAGAACCCTCGAGTAATGATGACTGCCGATTCCATTGCCAAAACGTTAATCGCTCCATCAAAGACTAGGCCCCATCCGGTTTCGGATCGGTCCTTCTCCGTAGAGGTTCATCGCAATCTTTCATTTTCAAGTACATAACATCCTCGTCTCGAAGTCATATTTGAGAGATTGGGATTCATTGAGCGGCCGATAAGCCAAGTGATCGCGAGAATTCTTCCTTTGATCGCTTTCGCGCGATATTGGATGTCATATTCGGATAGCAACATCTTCCATCGAGCGATTCTCCGCAGGTGCTTTCAAAGACGATTGATCGGATCCATTTTGGAGATTAACCAAGTCGTGTGATTGATCATGTATTGGCGGAGACGTTTGAAGCCCATACCAAAGCACAACATGTTTTCGAGCATGGAGTAACGAGTTTCACAGTCTGTGAATTTCTTACTCAGGTAGTAGATGGCATGCTCCTTCTTACCGGTTTCGTCTTGTTGTCCAAGTACACAGCCCATGGACTCTTCTAGTACGGTAAGGTACAAGATTAAGGGTCTTCCTTCTACTGGAGGGATCAGTATTGGTGGTTCTGACAGGTACTCCTTGATACTGTCGAATGCTTTTTGGCAATCTTCTGTCCACACAACCTTTTGATCTTTGCGGAGAAGCTTGAATATCGGCCCACAGGTAGCAGTCATCTGAGAGATAAATCTGGAGATGTAATTCAACCGTCCGAGAAATCCTCTTACTTGCTTTTCCGTATGTGGCGTAGGCATTTCTTGAATAGCTTTGACTTTGTCAGGGTCAACTTCAATACCTCTTTGACTGACGATGAAACCTAGGAGTTTTCCAGATCTTACCCCAAAGGTGCATTTGTTAGGATTCAGGCGGAGCTGAAATTTCCTTAATCGCTGAAACAACTTTAAGAGATATTCTATATGCTCTTCTTCTGTATCAGACTTTGCTATCATGTCGTCTACGTAGACTTCGATCTCTTTGTGCATCATATCATGAAAGAGAGTAGTCATTGCCCTTTGGTAAGTCGCGCCTGCATTCTTTAATCCAAACGATATTACTTTGTAGCAAAAGGTGCCCCACGGCGTGATGAAAGATGTCTTTTCCATGTCTTAGGGAGCCATTCTGATCTGATTGTAGCCAGAGAAACCGTCCATGAGGGAAAAGACGTTGAATTTTGCAGTGCTATCCACTAGCATGTCGATATGCGGAAGTGGGAAATCGTCTTTCGAACTTGCCTTGTTCAGATCTCGGTAGTTAACACACATTCTGACCTTTCCGTCTTTCTTCGAGACAGGCACTATGTTGGCTAGCCATTGAGGATATTCAGAAGTGATGAGAAAACCAGCGTCGAGCTGCTTCTGAACTTCTTTTCTTATTTTGTCAGCCATTTCAGGGTGAACTCTCCTTAGCTTTTGCTTAACTGGCGGGCACTCTGGTTTTAATGGCAAGTGATGCTCCACAATGCTGGTATCTAAACCCGGCATGTCCTGGTAGGACCAGGCAAATACATCAACATATTCTTTGAGAAGATTTATCAATTTGCTTTTGACACTACTGTTGAGTGAAGCTCCGATATTTACTTCTTTTCTACCTTCCTCAGAATCCAAGTTGATTGCTTCTAGAGGTTCTTTATGAGGCTGAATGATCCTTTCCTCGTGCCTTAGTAGTCTAGAAATTTCATCAGGGATCTCTTCTTCAACTTCTTTTCAAAATTCAGTGGGATTTCAAAGTTGGGAGAGCGAGAGTTACTGCTTTCAATGGATTTGTCCATTTGTTAATCTGCAATTTTGATTTATGTTTGATTAATTAAAAAAAAAATTTTTTTGAAAGTGTATGCAGATTAATTTTTTTTGAAGATTTTTTTTATTTGTGTTTTTTAGGATTATCATTTAAAAGGGTAAAATGAAAATAAACACAGAGTGTAGAAAAACAACGCGTTTTATTTATGATTTACACTATGAAACAGGGCCCTAAAATACAAACTCATTCGCCTTGGGCAAGACAAAGAGAAATTATTTAAAAACTAAACCCTATAAAACATCTCTTCGTTAGGCGGAGAGCAAAACAAAGCTATGAACATTAGAGCTAATGGTCCAAGAGTGACGAACTCCTTGAAGTCGAGGTACTGGTTTTCCGCTTGGTTTAACCTCGAGTAAACTTTGATTCTGGTCGGTGTGGTGCACTGGACGATGGTCCTTGCCTTTGGTGTCTAAAGCGATCTTCTTGATTAACGATCGGGAAGTATGAGATATAGCATTTGTACTTCTGTTGATCTTTGTGTTGAATACTGGGATGTTCCTTTTCGAGTGAAGAGACTCGTTGCGACACTTTCGCATCGTATCCTCGAGTCATACTTTTGATCTTTAGTGATCATGTTGATGTAGTGATAACCAGATCCGCTTGGTGAAATCCACAAACGTGTTGAAACAAAGATCTTCGTTTGGGATCTCGATTTGTTGATTAGGTTGAGAAGACGAGTATTCCTCTTCGATTGACTAGGTATTCAAAGTTATCACCCCATCCTGTGGTTGGATATCTTCGATCCGGATTGAGCTTGTGTAGCTATTTCACCATGTAGTCAAATTTGCCACTTCCCAAGGTATCCCAAACTTCAGCAGGATCATGGATTTTCATGTTGCAGGGACATGTCTTTGAATTGATCGCCGGTATATGATTCCTCTTGAGACACATATTCGTGGCTATTCAAATAAGTGCTCCACTCTTCGTGATTCGATGGATCATCTTCATCCTCTTCAATGGTTACAACATTAACCTCTCTTGGGTTTTTAAGAAACCTCCACTATGAAATACTTCCTTGATCGGGGGATATCTTTCTTTTTCTTTTGAGAATACGGTGTGAACCCAAGTCCGGCTTTTTCATTCTTGATGTGTTTGATAACTTGTCCCCATCCTTGAGTATTTCCATCTTTCACCAATTGTGCCGCTTCTTTATACGAAGAGATAGATGATCTGTTTTTAGTAGATTCATCTTCTAACGGATTTTCTAGGAGATGCGTTCCTTCAATGTCATTAGCTGTGATGAAAGAATAACTGGACAGATGACTTACAAGCAAAGCTTGTTCACCGCTGATGGTCACCAACTTTACATTTACGTGAATTTTAATTTCGATGGAGAGTAGAAGTTATCGCCTCGCATCGTGGATCCAAGGTCTTCCTAGTAAGCAATCAGACGCAATGGGTACGACTGGAAGGTAATTTGGAAAGTGGGGCTAATCGTCATCGGGAGATCTACTTCCCAATAATCGACTTCCTTGATCCATCAAAAGCTCTTACTATTATGTTGTTGAACTTCATTGGCGTTCCTTTGTAAGCTAAACGAGCGAGCGTCGTTTTTGGCATTACGTTTAGTGATGAACCTATATCCACCAATACATTGGATAGGGAATCTGTCTGGCAAATCATCGAGATGTGCAAGGCCAAGTTGTGATCTTTCCCTTCTTCCGGAAGTTCTTCGTCACTAAAGCTCGATTATTGCAGTCGTTATGTTGAGATCCTCCTGGTCGGTCTCGTAGTCACATCGTGATCCACATAAGCCTAGTCTAGTACTCTCATCAAGGCTTCTCGGTGAGCTTTGGAGTTGAGGAGTAAAGACAATATTGATATTTTGGAAGGAGTCTGCATTAATTGGTCTACGACTCGGTATTCGCTTTTCTTGATCAGTTTTAGTATCTCGTCAAAGTCTGAGTTGATGTTGGTTCTATCAGTAGAACCAATGTTTTCTCTTGGGTTAACAATGGGAATCGTTGCAGAATTCTCAGAAGATATGTTAACTGGGTTTTGTTTAACAACAGGAACTGCAAGCGGTTTTGGTGGAAAAGGAGTGTGTACTGCTTCGCTTCGCTCTCGTCCGATTGCTATATTGACATTAATGGAAGTGTAGGCATGGGTTTCTCCTTCCCATCTTCTATCAAGGTCTCATTGTAACGGTAAGGAATTGCTCGTAGAACTGCATTTTAACAGACTGTGGGCAAATCACCAAAGGAGATGTTGGAATGTTGGAACCATTGTACGCGATCTCCACATGCTCGTATGTTGAAACAAGGGATCACAACGCTTACGGATTTTCCGAGTTGATATCTCGAGACTAAAGCTCATGCGGAAAATGCCCTATTGTATTTACGCTATGGTCATCTCTATTTCAAATTTGTAGGTCACCAATGTCAACAAATGCTGGATATCCGCTTTATGGTGGGACATCCATGGATATTCTTGGAGCAGTATAGCAAGTCGTAATTGTGCTTAGTGAAGGTACTCATTTTATCGTATGCTTCATGGAGATGCACCAAGTTTTTTGACTAAGTTTACGCTCGTGACAAGGTACCGCTCGTATTCCTTAGCATTAGATTTACCGAATGTCCACTATGACCGAAGTGGATTGGCTTGCACATTCGGACTTGTGTTTCAAGGAAAGAAGATTAGTCTTTACTAATCTCGTATTTCGCCTTCAATGCTATGCAATGCTCAAGGTCATGGCCCGTGCCCTTGGTGAAAAGGGCAAGATACGTCCGCTTTGTACCACCATGGTAATTTTTCAGGACCGAGGTGGTACCTTGTCTCAGATTAGATTCCTTTCTATCGGCAGGTAAAGTTCTGTACGCTTGGAATTGGGTCGAACTGAGTGACCCGAGGCGTACGGTTTTGATTGTTATACCGAGCCGCTGACGAGGTCGTTGAGTTTGTTGATTTTGTTGAAATTGTGGAGCAATTCTTGTGTTTGAGTTGTGTTGACAAAAGTGCTATGGCGCCACCGTCGTTGTTGAATGACATTTTGCGTGGTTTCTGGATACCATTCCTACGCCATGTTCTTTTTCCTTGGGAAACGGGTTCCAACCTTCTTGGTACCACTAGAAGATCCTACTTCCTTGGTTAGGCGTCCTGTTCGAACCCCTTCTTCTAATCGCATTCCCATGCTTACCATTTCGTTGAAGTCTCCGGGAGCGCTAGCGATCATTCGCTCATAATAGAATGAGCCTAGAGTATTCAAGAATACCTTAGTCATCTCTTTCTTCCAAGGGTGGGTTGACTTGGGCAGAATTTCCTCCATCGCAAAGATATTCCTTGAATGTCTCTCTTCCTTTGAGACACGGAGCGGAGTTGATCCCTATCGTGAGCCATATCCAAGTTGAATTTGTATTGGGATAAAGGCTTTCCTAGGTCGTTGAATGTTTGGATATTCGTGGCGTCTAAACCCATATACCACTTCAGGCACCGTGAGATCATCTCGAAGTAGTGAATCAAAGAATCGATGATCCTCATTGTACGTAGACATTTTCCGGCATACATCGTGAGATGACTTTGTGGATGTGAGTTTTTGTACTTTTCAAAGTCGTGGACTTTGAATTTTGCGTATTCTACGCGAGGAACTAAGCACGATCTCGGCGTTTCCAAACAATTCTTTCCCCGAATCGCTTTTATCTCAAGTCGCATTTTGAGGAGTTGTTCTCGGAGATTCTCCATTGAACCACGAGCTCGTGTTATTTCCGGGGAGTGATGAACTTCTTCGTCTGTGGTAGCGGCACTACGGAAGCCGAGTTTAACATAATCGGTTGAGAAACCGACATTGTTACTTGTGGAAAGTTATTCCACGCCAGGAGTGAATGTAGCATTTTGCAAAGTAGGTATTTCAAGCGGGTTGTTTGAGAAGTCGGTTGGCGAACTCCGATGCCAAAGTTGAAAGGCATTCCCATGGATAGCCCGCATGCCGAAAGGTGAACCATCGTCATGATACCGAAATCGAGTAGTAGTATCCTCCGTTGCCGCTGGTTTTGACCGCCGATGTCGCTTGTTGACTTTGCGTTGTGGCAAGTGAGTTGACCAAGGATGTGAGTCTTTCCACTTCCTCTTGTAGTGTTGTTACTGTACTACGAAGTTCAACGTTCTCTTGCTCAAAGTTCTCCATTACTTTTCTTCTTTTTGATCTAGTATCGTGACGCTCGAGTTGGTCATGGACGCAATGAGAAACTCTAAGACGCGACAGGTTGACAATTTTTTTCCTATCTGTGAAGACAGTTCAAAACTGGAAAGTTTAGACTCTAGATGATAGACTTAAATGCAAAGTATGATGCATGAATATGATTGTAAAGAAAAGGGATTTCCAAAGAATTTACGCTAAAAGAGATATTTTTGGCAAATATTTGGATGGAAAACACAAATTTTATTGATTAAATGGAAGAAGATTACAACAATTGTTTTTTGTTGGAGCATTGCTCACACAAATGATACAATAAATGATAAAATTACAAACTAAATTGAACTAATTAAATGTCTTCGTCGGATGACGATCCAAAGGCTTGATGCAGCTTCATTTTCAAGATTTCCTTCCCATAGTGAGCTTTTAGTTCAGCTTTCTCGACTTTTAGCTTGCTGATGACTCTCTTCCACTACCGGAGCGGATCGCTGGTTGTCATTTCCTCAAGCTTTTTCTTTCTTTGACGTATCTCTCGATTGTTATCCTTCCCGCTAATCTTCTCATCTTTCTCCATGAGTCATTCATCCCGGAAGTAAAGCGCCTTTTCACGATCTTTGACTTGCTTTTGAGCTTCTCATTCTCAAGGTTAGCCTTAAGGAATTTGTTTTCCAAAGCTTCTTTCTCAAACCTTATCTTGGTCAAGGCTTCTTGGTATTCTCCCACACCGACGGAAAATTTGTTGATTTGGAAGCGATTGAGAACATGGGATCCTCATAAGCGTAAGGCATTCAAATTCCTTCGCTCTTTCTTTACCCAAGAAGTGTAGGTTTCATGGCTACACAATTTTTGCTTTCCTTTTTCTTTCCTTCGATGTGATGCTAAGCTTTGATCATCCTAGCCTTCAATCCTGGGAATCCTCTCCTTCATGGTAGAAGTAGCTTTCACCAGAATCCAAGAGGTTTACCGAGTTTGCGATCCAAGTTGACGCCCCGCCAGAATGGGTTGTAGTTGATTCCTCCTTCGCTCCAATGAGAGTACGCTGGCAAATTCTCCATAACTCTCAATGATTTCCATCTCATTGTCTACCAAGGTATACCAATGGATATTGTCGTTTGTAAGAGACATGAGTCTTCCGGACCAATGCCACTGCTTTTGTTTTCGCGAAGATAGAGATTTAGGCAGTGTGAGACAATCCATTTGAAAAACAGAGGTACACAACACACGATAGTTCCGTCTCCTTGACGATTCCTATGATGAATAGAGACGTACGTGTCACCAAGCAGAGTGGGAACGGGATTTCCAATCAGAAAGATCCTTATGGCATTGATATCAACGAAATTTGGGACGTTGGGAAACAACACCAATCCATAGAGGAGTAAAGCTAAAATAGCTTCAAAGGCTACCATACTACCAGCTTCAGAGAATTTGAGAGCCTTCTCCATTAGGAACTTTGAAGTCACCCTAAGAGTTTTCCTCCGTAGTTAGGTTTTTGTCTATCTCGTATTTTAAGTGAGTCATCGCTGTAATGATCGTGACTTTGGAATGGCTTCCAAACCATTGAAAGACACTTTGTCTGATACTGAGATACCTAGGATATGCGCATACTCTTCCAAAGTAGGCATCAACTAATAATCAGGGAAAGTGAAACAGTTGATAGATGGATCGAAACCGAACGAAAGTTTTGAGAAGTCCTCATCAACGTTAGCGTCGTAAGAGTTAAAAGAGTTCCATAGCGTCAAACCGAGGGATCTTCTACCAAGGATGCTAACTCTTTCAACTTTCCTACGCCAGAATTCTAAGACCGTATTCTGGTGAATCTTCCTCCGACATCCATCACTCTAACCTAAAATATTTTACAAAGAAAAATCTCTAAATTCTTTGGAAATGGAAAGAGAAATGAAGTTTTTTTTTTGTTTTTGAATGAATGAATGCATGAATGCGGCAAACATGGTTAGTAGTTACACACACGGGCAAGCGTTCGAAGTCACGAGCATGAAGCCAACGATAAGAATCAACGTGGTTAAGTTCTAAGGGCTTATTCATCCGTGAAACGGTTCTATCGATAATACAGCTCAACACTCTCTTCAAAACATTATTGGATTTGTTGAATACCGATGGTCCAATAATATTTTCAAGAGAAACTCGCCGATCGTAGTATCGCATGACAATTACTCTAGGCTTACACCGAATAATCTCTGCACTACATCCTAATGGCCAGGATGGTTTATGTGTTCTACAGCCCACTCAGCTTCTTAAGTTCCCCCGAAAGTACAGCGTCTTCGCAATTACTTGCTAAACACAATACCCTCAAGACAACCTCCATCGAAGGGAGATATTAACTTCGTAAGCATTGAACTTCTCACGATTAATACCTCCACCTAGATCTAAAATGTTTCTTAACCGGTTAGATTTCTTTCCATCGATGAAATCGCGAAACACACAATAAAGAAAAACAGATATATGCAAAACATAAAAGCTTATCCCCTTCTTTTCTTTTTGAAAACAAAAGCTTGGTGCTCAAGTAGTAACACGCTTTTTTTTTGAAAATCAAAATTTCAAGTACAAAGAGTCGCCATTTTTCCTGTTGCAAAAGGACGCGCTAGAGGATGCGAACGTGAATTCGGATCTTCCGCACGAACGATTTAATCTTTTGATTTGTTTATAAAGATGCCATGAGCATCAAGCTTTATTATTTTCAACACAAGAAAGATGATTTAATGATTATGAAAAGGGGAAAGTGAAATACCCTCAATTGATATTGGTATGCGAACGACTAGCGCAAACTAGACGCAACGCATTGGGGAGATTCGAGTAAGGGGATTGTTATATAAAGGAATAGATGGAGCACCCTAAATATATGTAGTTATCTACAGCTTTATATATGAATATGTTTGATATGTTTGTGTGTTTTAATTGCTATTTCTATGATTGGGAAAGTTTCTCCTTGGGATTTTAAGAAACAGAGATTATGGGGATTCTAGTGTTTGTTATTATTGTGCTCGCAAAGATCTGTGGATCTTCTGCATAATTATATCCCCTAGTGGGAATCAGAGCATTTGTAGCTCGGATCTAAAGGTTTCTATGGTTTGTTTGGTATGAGGGAGAAAGAAATTTGCTCGGCAAGGATGAGACCTTGGCTCACGATTCTCAAAAGGATGTTGAGAAAGTCGAGCAATCGTAGTTCCCACTTATGCTAGTGGAAAGCAACGGATGTTAGTAAGAGATGATAAATGTCATCTTAATGAAAAATGTATCTAATCTATTTCATCACATACATTTTTGAAAAGTTTGACTGATAAAAATCTTTCATCGTAAGTTATAGGTGTTTTGCTTGAGTGTACAAGCGTTACCACTTACATGTTTAAGAAAGATGTTTGAAAAGATGATTGAATCTTTTAACTGTAAGCATTGGGTGTTTTGCTTGAGTGTACAAGCTGCTACCACTTACAATTAAGAGATGTTTTTGTTTGAAAATAGTTTGAAAAGTTTTGAAAAGTTTTTGATGTATGTGATGTGATAGATGAGATACTTCTTCCATAGAGATGATAGATGTCTAAATCTCGAGGAGAAATTGATTGGATTAAAGGGATGCTTTTAAGAAGCCCGTGGGTCCTTGTATTGTTAGCCCAAGAGGAGGCATTCCGAGGGTCATCGAGGGTCCTTGTATGAAGCTCAAGAGGAAGCTATAGGGTATGGTCGGCTTTGTGTTAAAAGGATTTCACCGAGAAACCATCCTTTGGAATTAAGAGCAATTTCACCGGAAATTTTACTCGGGATTTTGAAAGTGATTTCACCGAGAAACCATCCTTTCGTGGTTCTATTCTTAGCGCTGGTGATTCTTTGTATTGAAGCCCAATAGAGGTCATAAGAGATTTCCTCTCTTTCATTGTATGATGCCCAAGAGAAGGCTAAACTCAATGAGGAGTTCTTTGAACGAAGCCCAAGAGGAGGCTGACTCAACAGAGTGTGTCTTATATGAAGCCTAAGCGAGGCTAAACTCGTGGGAGATTTTCTTTACGAAGCCCAAGAGAAGGCTAAACTCACTGGAGATAAACTATCTTGTATGAAGCCCAAGCGAGGCTAAACTCGATGAATGAGTTTTCTTATATGAAGCCTAAGAGGAGGTAATGCTGGGATGGATTGTCTTGTATAAAGCCCAAGCGGAGGTAGACATGGGAACCTATTGATTAGTCTAATTGTTATGTTATAATTAGACAATGGTATAAACAAGTGTGTGTGTGATATGTATTCACAGGAGTTTATGAAGGAAATATAAACAATGCATGATGTTTATTTGCAGGAGTTTATGAAGGAAATATAAACAAGTGTCTGTGAAACGAACGTTTAAAACGAGCGCAACTTGATTGTTTACAAGTTTGAATGTGTACAAAGAAATGAATATGTACACGAATGAGTTTTTATGTACAGAAAAAGATGAATGTACATAGGAGGGTTGGGACTTACACCGTAAGGGAGGCCCATTGGTTCGAAAGCAGTTTCACAGGGAATAATGCTCCTTTCAATACCAATGGTATTCAGTAAAGTACAGTGAAATGAAACGAATGATCAAGTTTATCTCGTATTTGAGTATTTTCAAAAAGAGTATCCGTTATGTATGATAAAAGTTTGTATGAAAATAAATTGATATGTACAAGGAATGTTTTGTTTGTACATAAAGGATGTTGGTTTGAGTATACACAAGTGAAGTAAAAACAAACGATCAAAGTTTGTCTGTACTTGAGTATAAAAAGTATCTGTATTATGTACAGATGAAAATTGTATGTGTTTTTGAAGAAAGTTTGATATGTACAAAGAAATATTATGTACATAAAAGAATGTTATGGGACTTACACCGTAAGGAGGCCCATTGGTTTGAAAGCAGTTTCACAGGGAATAATGCTCCTTTCAATACCAATGGCATCGGTGTATAAACAAACAAATGAAAACAAACGAAAGAAATTTGTTTATGTTTGAATATTGACAATGATGATTTGAGTATGTACAAGTAAAACTAAGTATGTACATAAAGGTTTGGGACTTACACCATAAGGGTGGCCCATGATCGATCGAGAAATTCGAGAGAAGACGAATTTGATTTTATCGTTTAAATCGGATTGATCATGGTAAAAGATGTAAGTTTTGATGAAAAGTTTTGAAAAATGATTTGAAAATGTTTTGAAATGTGACGTTCATGTATGAGAAGTTTTGAAAAAATCGAAGTCGAAAACTTGAAAAATTCACCTTTAGGAGGTTTGAAAGTGTTCGTAATCGTTTGCCTCGATTAAAATTTAATCGATGAAAGTTTTTTCTGAAAATTTTGCATTATCATAAAATAGATGTATTTAATGACAAGTGTTTAAAAAATCATCTCAAAATGAGAAGTTTTGATTGGTCAAAAAAAATTGTGAAAGTTTGATGAAAAACATGAAAAATGGAAAAGTTATAAAAAGAATGGTCTTGTGAGGATTGAACCCATGACCATCAGGACGCGTGGCAAAGAGCCTTAAGAGCAAGCAAGCAACCACTAGACCAAACGCGCTTCGTGTTTAGTGGACAATGACACGCGTTGATATGAGATTGGAAATTTCAAACATTTGAAAATGAAGAACACGCGCGAAGCTGTTCTTCGTGGTTTTGATTTTCAGAAATCCAAATTCAATCCAAAATCTTCGTTTCTCAACGAAATTCAATGAAGTAAAACATCAAAGTTGCTCGGTTTTTCATCACGAACACGAAGGTGGTTGTTAATTTCATTTATATTTAGCCTAACATGTTTTGATTTCTGGGAATACGAAGAACCCTAGAATCTAGAATTCAAATTAAATGACGTGTGGTTGATGATTCTTGGATTTTTTTGAGGGTTAATGATCGTTATTAGTGCAAAAAGAGAACGGCCGTGAGTTTTTTTCAATTGATGCAAGGAATTATGATATCACAGTTCATGTTCTAACCTGGAAAAGTGAGAATCGAAGAAGCTCAAAACGCGTTTCCAGAATGGATTTCTTGATTGTGTGAGCTTTAACGGCCTATAAGGAAGCTATGAGGATGGTCTGCACTTCATGAGCATGCTTGGATCACTCTACTCAAGACCACCTGCACAAGCTTGAAATGGAAACTGGAAATCGTGGTTAGAAGTGTTACA
Organism: Vicia sativa; assembly: GCA_021764765.1. Classification (NCBI taxonomy): domain Eukaryota; kingdom Viridiplantae; phylum Streptophyta; class Magnoliopsida; order Fabales; family Fabaceae; genus Vicia; species Vicia sativa. The sequence goes on from CM038795.1 coordinate 44,823,545, forward strand.
GGTTGTTGTTCTTGATTTGAATCACCTTTATGATGTATATGGATCGTGTTGGGATGATCAGAACTCAAAGTAATCAAGCCTAGCCATGAATTCGATTGATAATGCAATTCTAATTTTCAGTGATTCTTGTGTAGATTTTATGACTCAAACATGTTCCATATTGATTATAAGATGTATTAGACACCAAAGTTTATCATAGTTCTTGCTAAATTTAAAAATTGCAATGTTTGGCAAATTGAACTATGATTTGAGAAATTGGAGAAAGTGGAAGGAAAGCATGGATTTGTGATGCTTTGGTGTGAATTGAACTTGAATTTGTGAGCTATTTATAGGCAAGAGGTTCTGAATTGTTAGGCAACAAGTACAAGCCAATTGGTGAATCATGGATTGCTTAAGGGGTAAGAAAGACAATTGCCAAAAAAGGAAACTTCCTTTTTTCACCATGTGCTCAATTTTTACAATTTGATCCAATCCTCTCAATTATTACCTCTAACTGATATTTATCAGTTTGATGACTCATTTGGCATGGTTAGATTGCTTCTAGATGAAGAAAACACAAAATGACCTATAATTTGAAGTTGTGATCTTTGAAAATCAAGTTTCATGGAGCCTTATGTTTCAATTTCAAAAGTGTAGCTAGACTCCATGGATTTGATATTTCTTGGACATTTTGGAAAGATTTTTCCACAAGCTACAACTTTCATGTTTTGAGTTTTTTCAAATTCAAATTGGAACTAGGTGAAAAAATGGCATGAAGTTTGGAAAAAATAAGAAATTTCAACACTTAGAAAAATTTCTAAGTATATAAACTTTTGACTTTTTGTTGACTTTTTCAAATTCTTTGATTTTTTATGATCATGATGGATCATTTGAAGTATTTTGATGATGGAAAAAGTTTTGTTTTGAAAAAGTTGACCAAAAGTCAAAGTTTGACTTTTCTGTGCAGATGAAAATTCATTAGATGTTTCAGAAATTGACTGATGAAGTCTGTGAACCTCTGTGATGTTTTGAATCCATAAATTAGGTCAAGATGTTGTATCTAAGATATAATGACCAATCTCTATCCAAAAAAGTCATTTCTTGCTCAAAAAGTCAGAGAATACCCATGCCCGATCAAAACCCTAATTGGTCGATCCTTGATTGATCTGTGAGAGAAATAGGTATCTGATGATCAGAGGTTGATGATTTGATCAAGATAGATCAAATGAGGTGAGAAAAACTCAAACCCTAATTGGTTGCCTCTTGAATCAGATGAAAATCTGATGAAACCCTAATTTCGACCTGTGAATGCTATACCCGATTAATGCTATCTGAACTGTTAGTTATGCAATGATGCAAATGTAAGGTGGTATATTAGGTCAAAAATTGGGGTATGACAGAAGCGTGCTTCTTGCTTTGACACTATTGCGGAAAAGTGATATTTTGGATTTAGAGGCCGCTGAGCGGCATTAAGGCGGTTTAACTTGTAAATATCTGATTGCTCTCAGTGCGCTCACGCTGCTGAGCGCGGTCGTCTGAGATTATCTTTATAACTTCATTTTTACACATTTTAGTTGATGGTTTTGGGGTGGATTTTGATCCCTATTTCCATCACCATACATTTTTTATAGATTAGCTTATAAAACAACACTAGCGTCTTGCAATGGGTGATTGGAGGTGGATTTCTCTTCGATAGGCGTTGACAAACCAGTGTAAATTAATGAGTAGTGTATCTCTTCTCTTCTCTTTGTATTTCTCTGTTTTGTTGGTTATGTATGTATATCTACTTTTACTCATGTATATTTGTCACTCTTGGTGTTGTATAAAGTTTGCTTTACGAATCTGTGTTGGTGATTGTCTTAGGTTTTTACTTTATGTTAGGGATTTGAGCTTTGCTATATTGATTGCTTAGATTCTTACCTAGGATGATTATCTGTTAGTTTCTAAATGCTAGAAATGGGTTTAGAGATAACATTTACTTAAAGTATCGGATCTTAATGCCTCTGTATTGGTTGTTTCGAGCTAGAGATAGTCGTTACGAGTGACGCGGTTGACTTCTGTGTTGTTGAGGGTAGGCCAGACATGGCTATCGAGGTGATGCGGTTGAATTCTCAATTTAGGTTAGAAATAGCTTAGGTTGTGAGAGGTATGTGATGACACAGACGAGTATCGTAGGCCGAGTATGACTGGACGATATATTTAAGTCTTTGATGGGTAGTGTGCATTCGTTCCAGACAAGCTGTCTATCCCTTATACTTTTTGTTCATTTACTTTTTGTCTTTTATTTTCAACCCATTTAATCCCAAACTCATTAACGGTAGAATTGTCGAGCGACGAATCAGTAATCCATCTCTGTGGACACGATACGATATAACCTAACCTGTATATATCACCCGGTAAAAATAAATACCAAACTCTTTGCTTGCCTGCTATACCACATCCGAATAAAATGGCACCGTTGCCGGGGATTGGTTTTATTTTTTCTGTATTGCGATAATTAAGTTGTTTTTGAGTTTCGTAATTAATGTATATGTTGTGTAGGCTTTTTATATGAATTTGTATATTGTTACTTGTACATTTTATGTGTTTACTTTTCATACTTATACATATGTGTGTTTTTCCTTATTTTCAAGTATTATTGTAAGTTGTCTCGTATTCGTAATATTTGTTGTGTGGTTGTTAGGACACTTTCTTTAGGATTTCTCGGTGTGGAAATACCATGGCATGACGAGAGAAGGTTACTAGTGCTCGCACAATAAAGGCGTTGAGCTTACGACGTAAAACAAACATGTTTGTTTATGTGTGTGGTGACTTGTGTTTTAACAAGTTGAAATAGGACTTGTTCTTAATTTTAAATCTTCACTTTTTAACTTATTAATTCATTTTCACCATGTTTCATATTGTTATTTGTATTCATTTTGTTTTGTCAAATTGTGTTATCTACAAGCTCGTCGTGTTTAGCTTGAGGAGTTTTATTGGGTGTAAATGTTGTAAATTTTGTTTTTCTGATTCTTTTGTTTGTTGTTTGGACTCAAATTTTGGTTTGGTAGCTTGAGGTTTCATTTGGTGATTTTCTGAGTTTGATTGTTTCAACCCGCGGATGTATGATAATGATGGTTTCAAAGTTGGTACACGTCAGATACTCGTTTATCGTTTTCTATAGCATAACATGTTTAGGAAATTTGTCATTTGTATAATTACCATGTCATTCATTCTTTTTGAATTACTTGCTCATGAATTGAATCACTTTAGTTCCCTTTTTACCCATAAATGTGAGGAAGTTTTCCATTGTTTACATATGCTGGAGGCCACATTCTTGTTTTAACTAGATTTTATTATTCTTAATCTTTTATTTTGTGTTGATTGTATGAATGCACGAAAAGGATCAAGGAATTTTGTTTTATTTTGAGCATAAATACCTTGGCCAAATATTCAATTCACCTTGTGAGCGTGTGAACCTTTGTTAACCCCTTTCAGCTTTTATCAACATCCATTTTTATTTGAACTTGATGCTTGTCTAGAGTGTCAATTCACTTTTTTTGTATGGAAGTTGATTTCTTTGTTTCTTGAACCCTCAACTATATGTTGTTGTATGAATTCTTACCTTGCCTTAGAAAGTAGGGAGTATTCACATAATGATGTTGGTTGGATTCAAGTTGGGGAGAGGAATGCTTATGTACTTATATTGTGGTTAATATGAGGTTGAGAAAAGAAAAGAAAAAGAAAAGAAAAAAAGTGAAAAAGAAAGATTAGAAAAAGAAAGAAAAAAAAATAAAAAGTTTTGAAAAAATAAAAACAAAAAGAGTATGAATAATGTTGTGTTAATAAGTAAGGTGTTTTGATGTGAAATTTGTGATGAAGAAGAAGTTTTATTGGAATTGTATTGTTTGAAACTTTGTGGAATTAATTGCTCCCTTAGGTTTAGGCAAGTTTTTGTTTCAATTAGCTTTAGGACTTATCACTTGTTTGCTAACCAAGCCACATTACAACCTTGAAAAGCCCTTGTGATTCTTGCATTTGTATTTTCAATTCAGTTTTTGGATGAATGCATAATTTAGTATTTTGTTTGCAAGATTGTGGAGGAGTGTTTTTTATCCCTCACCTATGTGTGTTCTTCATCTACCGATGAATTTTTGCTAGGTGTGATTCATGATTCAGCTTGTTTTGCTTTATAATATTTTGCATCATTTTTGTACTTAGGATTTGTTTCGTTTATATGTTATTATTGTAGTATAGTGGTAAGTATGTATTTGTCGTGTACGTTTTTGTTTGAACCATACATTTGTTTTCCGTTTTAAAACTTGTTGATTCATGATTATTTGATTATCATTCTTTGTTTATTTGAGTTACTTGAATTTGTTTGAGGAAAAACAATGTCTCAAGTTGGGGAGAGTTGATAAGTGCTAAAATGTCGTTATTTTGTGTATATAATTTATGACACTTATCCGTTCTTTTGTTGATATTTATGACTTTGTTGATATTGTACCGTTTGATTAGTTTTGTATATATTTTGTAGGTATTTGTTGCACATTTGGAGCATCGAGGAATAAGGTGTCGAAGACACGACTCCAGATGCGTTTTGATGAATAAAAGTCCATTTTTGGGAAGATATGTTCAGTGGAGGCCGCTGAGCATAGTTTGAAGCGCGCTGCTTGCTTTGACATTGTTGCGGCAGAGAGAAATTTTGGATTTAGAGGCCGCTGAGTGGGCTCACACCGCTGAGCGGCATTAAGGCGGTTTAACTTGTAAATAACTGATGGCTCTCAGCGCGCTCACGCCGCTGAGCGCGGTCGTCTGAGATTTTATTTATAACTTCATTTTTACACATTTTTAGTTGATGGTTTTGGGGTGGATTTTGATCCCCATTTCCATCACCATACATTTTTGATATATTAACTTAGAAAACAACACTAGGGTCTTGCAATGGATGATTGGAGGTGGATTGTTCTTCGATAGGCGTTGACAAACCGGTGTAAATGAGTAGTGTATATCTTCTCTTCTCTTTGTATTTCTCTATTTTTTTGGTTATGTATGTATATCTACTCTTACTCATGTATATTTGTCGCCCTTGGTGTTATATAAAGTTTGCTTTACAAATATGTCTTGGTGACTGTCTTAGGTTTTTACTCTATGTTAGGGATTTGAGCTTTGCTAGATATAGATTTCTTAGATTCTTACCTAGGATGATTATCTGTTAGTTTCTGAATGCTATAAATGGGTTTAGAGTTGACATTTATTTAGAGTATCTGATCTTAATGCCTCTGTATTGGTTGTTTCAAGATAGAGATAGTCGTTACAAGTGACGCGGTTGACTTCTGTGTTGTTGAGGTAGGCCAGACATGGCTATCGAGGTGATGCGGTTGAATTCTCAAATTGGGTTAGAAATAACTTAGGTTGTGAGAGGTATGTGATGACACGGACGAGTATCGTAGGCCGAGTATGACTGGATGGTAGATTTAAGTCTGTGACGGGTAGTGTGAATTCGTTCCGGACAAGCTGTCTATCCTTTATACTTTTTGTTCATTTACTTTTTGTCTTTTATTTTCAACCCATTTAATCCCAAACTCATTAACGTAAAATTGTCGAACGAAGAATCAATAACCAATCTCTGTGGATACGATACGATATAACCTAACCGGTATATATCACCCGGTAAAAATAAATATCAAACTCTTTGCTTGCCTGCTATACCGCATTTGAACAATCAACATCCATGTATTCTTCTAGACCTGCATGGCTTGTGTAACACCCCAATTCTACCCAAAGTTTAATATGCAAAAATCAGAGTAATTTTAAATTTTCATAAATTAAATTCTGAGGCGTTACACCATCAAAAACAACTCACTTTAAAACAGTTACTTTAAAGTATAAATTTTCGGATACATAGCATCGCAGGAAAACATAAATTTATTCATAGAAATCAACACATCTCCTTTATTAAACTTCCTCATCAAAATCATGTTTTTATAATTTATGATTCTTATTTACAAAAGGAAAGCAACAAAAGAACAACAACAAAGACAACATAAATATTTCCCCCGAGTGCTACATATCGAGCTTAATCGACACGACTAATGTTTATAAACTCCATCTTCATAACCTGTACGTTACCAATATATAGGTAACGGCGAAACAAGTAAAGGGTGAGATACTCCAAAACATATAATTAAGGCATGATAAATATATATATAGTTTCGGAATTATAAAGGATATAAGTTAATAAGTGCATTCCAACACATATCCAAACCTCACTTACTTCGATCGTCATTCTAATGTGTATAATCTACACTATATCGTCATAACCTCATCGGCATACTTCATCGCAACAACACCTAAACTTTCATCACTACGAAATCATCACAAGCTATACGCCACTAATTAACACGGCAGTCTTAAACAACATCAACCAACAACATTAAATAATTCTAATAATATAAGCAACATAAACAAATCGTCACAAATTGGCTAAAGCCCATCTTCGCTTTTGGCATAAAGCCCATCTTCGCTTTTGGCATAAAGCCCATCATCACAACATCATCACAAATATCATCACATTATATATATCATCGCAATTCAATCTCATCCAACAATCAACAAAACCAACGCCAAACAACTCAAACATAAATATAACCGACTCCATGAGACACGAATATGTTATGCATGTGGTACCCATCGCTTTGTCCGTAATTAGGGACACTTGGCATAAAGCCGATCTTCGCTCGGCATAAAAGCCATCATCGCTTGGCATAAAATCCCTCTTCGCTTATGCAATATATGTGACTCGACAATAAAACAACACAACACAAACACACCATCATCGCTCGTCAAAATTGGCATAAAGCCCACATCGCTATAATTTATCCAAAACAAGATAAATATATCATCGCATCATAATTTCATTATGCAAACATCACTAATAAATTCACCAAAAGTCATGCATTCACAAATCGGAAGCATTTATTAACAACATCAATTTAATCGTCACATCATCATGTGCAAAACATATATCATCGCATTGCATATCAACAAGTATTTATTAATAAATACACCGCCGCAAATCTTACGTTTATTCACACCGTATCATCATTAATTAATTCACTAAATTCCGAAAATGGAAAAATAGTCAAAACGTCGATAATCGTCGCGAAAGTAATTCCTAATAACCGGTATTTAATCACAATCGTCGATGTCGAAATCAGATTATCCATACGTGCCTTAAGTCCACTAAAACACAATCCGGTTCAATTTACCGTAAATTGGCCTATTTCGGGTTGCTTCGTAAAAACTCGTAATTTCTAAAAATTAACCTCACCACTACGTTCTACACGTCAAACTTAGCTAGCACGTCAATTTTCGTTGAATTCGGAGCAACTTACTCCGTCGTCGAATTTTACTGAAATCGGAAAATCGGAACATAATCGGGTTCTAAATTTAATCGGCTAAGTTATGTCCTAGTTATATTATGATAATACTAACTAGTAGTAAGAATTATTATGGAAATTGACACAAACAGAAACAAAATAAGAAAATTATGCAGAAAATAATATTGCAGGAAACAGAAAAACTCAAATACATAGAAAATGAAGACAGCATTTCATTTCCACTCCCTTCCCTGCGTGCCACAAGGGACGAACGTCCTTGCCATTATATAGAGCTTGGAGGCGTGGGCCTCTAGCATTAATTCTTCCATTCAATTCTTTTTCCTTTCCCTTGCGTTTTTCTGTATAACGTTTTTGCTGGTTTTTCAACTTGCCATATTGTTTCTTTCCTATTTCCATTACTTCATTATATCATTCTATTTTCATTACTTCATTATATCATTCTATTTTCATTACTTCATTTTCTTTTCCTATTTTCCACCAATTCCCATTACCCTGCGTTTTGGTTTTGCTTCACCGTCTCACTTTTCTGTGTTTTTTTTAATTTAATTGCAGGTAGCTTTTTCCATTTCTATTTCTATTAACATTAACATTTACTATATCCATTAATATTTTGTTTTACTATATATTCTTCCTATTTCCATTAACATTTACTATTTCATTTTTATTTCTACTTTCATTCTACAATCCACAACTACAACACCAATAACAATACCCATAATCTTTACCACAAAATCAACTCTCCTAAACATTTCAACAAAACTCTATAAACTATCTATCAAATTTTCTCCCAATTCAAACTAAATCCACCAAACCCTAACTATAAGAAATGGAAATCAAACCATCAAGCACCCAACTCAAAACCACAAAACCAATTTCATCACAAAATCACAATATATGCATCAAAACCCTAACTATAGGAAGTGGAAAATCAAACCCCTTACTATGGAAGCTTTGATGATCCAAGATGATTCTTCAAGACCCCATCCTCAAGCTTGCTCATGTTCTTCCTCTCCTTCTCCTCTTTCTCTTCTCCTCACAAAACCCATACTTTTTCCTCTCAAGTTTCTATTTTTGGCTTTGTTTTTCAAATGGGAAGAAAATGAGGAAAATGTGGTTTTATAACTATGTTTCTTACTAGCTTCCAAATTCCCATGCTTGGTTTTGGTATTTTGAATGGAAGGAAATGAGGAGAAAGGTTTTATAATGGTATTTCTACTAGTAAGCAAGGGTGAAAACCCAACCTCAACAATTGCTCTCACACCCCAACTTACTAATTATATCATCAATTCAATTAATTCAATCAATTAAAATAATTCCGGGGAATTAAAATATCGGATCCGAATAATATTTTACCGGACCGAACGGAACGTCGCTAGATAAATTAATAGATATATTAATTAATATAAATATTCCCATCGCAAAATAATTATCGATTGGTAATTCAAAAATATTAATACAATATAATATTAATTAAAACAGGGCGTTACAGCTTGAAGTCCCGCTTTTGTATAGACGGGTTCCCATATTCTCTAAGTTTGGTCGTCGTGGTGGCGGGTTAGGTTCCATGTAGGGTCGATAGCACTTGTCATTTGAATAGGTGGGGTTAAAAGGAATTTGGGTGAGTGGATACTGGTACCCATATGATTGTTGGGAGGTTTGGTACGATGATGGTTGATGGTATGTTGGGTTGGTTGGGGAATATTCTTCGGATAGGCCAATGTCTGGGCTAAGGTGAGATTATGATGGGCCCATATTGGGGTGTTGGACATATGGTCTTTGTTAGGAGTATTGGATTTGAGTGTTGGGCATGTGGGATTATTGGAATTGTGCGTCGGGCATGTGGGTGTATTGGTATTGAGGTTGAGATTGGGGTTGGGGTTCGGTGTTGGTGGTTCTGTATCGCCGGGTTGTTTTTCAGGAGGTTGATGGGTGTTGAGATTGTTGTTGGGGTTGTTGTTGGTAGTGTTGTTGTGGATTTGAGGGTTGGCCTCATTGGGTGCGTGGGTCGACCAAATATCGAGGGTGAAACACATGCATTTTTGGGTTCGTTACGGATTTGTACCAATCAATATATTGATCAGTGTGTCGCATAATTTCTTAATCGAGTAAAATAGGAAATTGTAAGACATGTTCCAACGCCTTTTTCCATATATTACAAAAATCCCTAGCATAATCTTTCCAATTTTCATATCCTCATTGGGCATCGACCCTTCTGAGATGCCAAAGACGCAAACATATTGTATCGCGCAGTATGTCTTGATGCATACCGAATTGCATATTCACACGGTCGATGTGGTGCATTTCCACAATGTTAAACCGTATAATAACAGTCTTCGCTGTCCAAACCTGTGCATCCTCTGGGTTGGGTTCATGATCCAAACTCAAGTATGGTCTCCAAATTAACTGTTGATAAAAATAAGCAGATTAGTGATAAATTTTAAAATAATATGTTAAAAATAGTTGGAGTTAAGAGGAACTACGTACATCAATCGAGTCAAGGTGGTCCAATAGATTACGACAAAGGACGACACTGAATCTTGGATTCTTGCTGTAATCCATACCCCTTACACTATACCTAAATGAATGAACATATAATATATTAAGTATGTATATATAGCAAAGACATAAATAATTAAATATATAAGCTATGTACTTACTTTGTTGCGTAGGTGATAAGTGCCAAAATGTAGTTATTTTGTATATATATTTTGTGGCACTTATCGGTTATTTTGTTGATATTCTTCGAATAAATCCCCCGCTTTTTGTATAAATGTGTACATAATAGAATAATTGAGTTTTTGTGTAAATATTGTATCATTTGATAGTTTTTCATATCTTTTATAGGTATTCATTCATAATTGGAGCATTGAGTAATAAAGTGTCGAAGACACGGCTTCAAACGCATGATTTTGAGCAATAAAAGAGGACACATAAAGCAAAGAATAAGTTTTTCAAAGTCATAAAAGCTTGATATTTATTCATGGTTAGATAGAGCATTGAATAAGCTTTCCAACTCTTCAAACCGGGCGCAATTCCGAGTTACGGTTCTCAAGATATGGAAAAAACAAGATGCTGAACATCACAGACCGCGCTTAGCGCGCCCTGCGACTTCAGAATTCTTTAAAAGAGGCTAAAAACACATTTTTAGGTGATGGGTTGGGTACTTTTGAGTCCCAACGCCATCAACATCATTTTTTTGATAGATTTGCTTGGAAAACAACATTGGAGCTTGCATTTGGATGATCCGAGTCGAATCCCTCGTCGATTGGTGTTGACAAACCAAGAAATGTTTGGTTCCTCTTCTTCTCCTCTTTGTGTATTTCTCTTTTGTTGGGTTTGTATGTATTTCTACTCATAACTAATGTACATTTATCATCCTTGGTGTTATATAAAGCTTGTTTTACGAATTTGTGTTGGTAGTTATCTTGGGTTTTTACTCTATGTTGGGGTTTGAGCTTTACTAGAGATAGATCGCTAGATTCTTACCTAGGATGATTATCTCGTTAGTTTCGAATACTAGAAATGGGTTTAGACCTAACATTCACTATAGAGTATCCGAACTTAATGCCTCGTTGGTGAAGTATGCTAGAGATGGTTATGGAGGTGACGCAATGACTTCGAGTTGTGAGATAGGCCAAACATGGCTATTGAGATGATTAGGAGGATTCTCAATTGGGTTAGAAATAACCAAGGTTGGAGAGGTATGTGATGACACGACGAGTAACGAGGCCGAGTATGACATGGGTGGTAGATTTAAGTCTGTGACGGGTAGTTTACATTCGTTCTGGACAAGTTGTTTATCCTTTATACTTTTTGTTCATTTACTTTTGTCTTTTATTTTCATTTCTTTTAATCTCAAACTCATTAACGGTAGAATTATCGAACGACGAATCAATAACCAATCTCTGAGGACACGATACGATATAACCTAACCGGTATATATCACCCGGTAAAAATAATACCAACTCTTTGCTTGTCGCTTTACCGCAGCATCAATAGAGGAAACTGAACGTGTATTCTCCACCAACCCCATACTTGTAGCAAGAAAGCGCAACCATAAAATGTAACTTTGTCTTTCATAGCATTCTTATATAAGGAACTATAAAGATGGGCTAGAACCGTGGAACCCTAACTATATATTTCTATTCTATCAATGTCGCCAAGAAAACTTAAGTACATAAAATTCACGCGATTTTCTGTACTTTCGGGGAATAATAGGCTCCCGAATAATATCATATAATTTTGAGTCTTAATTATTTTTTCTTGCTCGGTGGAATTTTCGTTCAACTCAAGAGAACTATAATGCGCTCTAAGTGCGGTTAAAAAAATACATTGGCACCTTGCATCAGTACCTTGACAAACTAGAAAAAGTGTGATTTATACCGTCAGGTCGGACACAATCAAAAAAATTGTCTCACACGTGCTATAAGCTCGACACCGTAAAAACGGTATGCAAATTATCTGCACTTTTTAATATCTTAACAAAACTTTTTTCATTAATAATATTTCTTACAACCACCAATACACAAACAACAAATAAAACCCATCACACAACAACATAAACAACATGTAAGTATAACATCAACAACACAATAAAATATCTAAGAAACTACAACCATCAAATCAATTTCATTTGATCCATGCATCATCGTGATAAAGTCTAAGTCTGTTTTGACTTCCTCCAACCAACTTCGCGGTTGTCTAGTTGTAAAGTTCATGGTCGTTCTTCTTCGTTGGATCCTTCTAATTTCTTCTCCAACTTCGATGTCTCCCTTTAACCATCGCATCAACTCTTTCTTCAGTTTGGCCACGGTAAAAATGTGCCAAAACTTCATTTTTATCAGAGGTTTGGTGGTCGAGAACATAACATATCCATCTCTCGTAATAATATACGGTGATTTCATGACGCAAAAAAAAAGAGAGGAAATGAGAAAAGAAGAGAATGAAGGAGAAGGTGTGAAGAATGAAGGAGACATGAGTGTTGTATTTATAGAAAACACAAATACACGTAGGAGCCATCTCAGATGACGCCCCCTCCTAAAAAGTAAGTATAGGCGTCATCTCACATAACTTGTAGGAAGAGTAGGAGCCATGTAAGATGGTGCCTAAGTGTAAATGGTGAGTGCACAAGCCATCTCAGATGGCGCCTCCACTTAAATAGTATCTGAAACACAATTATTTGCGTAAATTTTTCAAAACATGATTATTTGTGTATTTTTTTTCAATACATGATTATTAAAAAAATAAATTATAATAGTCTCCCTTATTTAAGCTTTTAATAATAATTCATTTTGAATTTCCAGTTTCTTTTGGTTTATTGCATAACTTTTTTTTCACGTAATTTTATTCTTTTTAAAGGTTTTTGACAAATTAGTTCTTGTTATGTGATACTTCTAAACTTTAAACTTTTTTATTAGAAAAAACTGTACTAAAACACATTTATTTTGCACATAGAAATCCTTCTATTATTAAATCAGCACACAACACAAGTAATCCATAATAGCATTACAAGATAAGTTGCATAGCTAGAGAAACCTACAGGTCTCAAAAGGATTAGTATTATTCTTTCCTCTAACCACTACATAGCTGAAGATAAAGCTTCTTTGACTGGGTAACCAACCGCAGCATTGATTGCACATACTCCATAAGGCCATTCCTTAATAACATTCCTCTTGATAAACAAGTAACCTTTCTCTCCCCAATCTTTTCCCCATGTGTTTTTCACAATCCAATAATCTTCACCATTCACAGAATCATAGCCCACTATTATACCCACAAGACTTGCATTCATTGAATTTTTTTTGCAGTTCTCACCACCATATACTCCCTGTTTTAGTCAAAACAAATTTTCTTTACTCAATTCAATACACAAGCAATAGAGTCCATATAAGAGAGTGTGCAACATAGACTATAGCAAGAATTCAAATATGTTACGATTAAATTGTGGCTAAATAGGATTACATAATAGATTTGTCAGAGTTAAATCATGACTAAATAGAACTCAGAGTCTTCTCAATTTTTTGGAGATTCTGTGTAAGTTAGTCCCAATTTAGTAAGGACAAAATAAAAAGAGGCTCTATATAATCACGATTTAACCTGACATATATTTTATGAGGCTCTATTTAATTATAAATTGATCTTGAATATTTTAAGGCTCTGTGCGATAGGTCGCCTTGCACACCCTCAAAGATGACCCTAATAGAACCGCTAACTGTTTTGTCAAGATTTAATTCTAATTTACCTGGATATAGTCTCCAAAATCTTAAGACGACTCTGACCGAGAAAAATGAGATATATAGTAAGTAATAAGCAATTCTTACCCCAGCATAAAATTGAAGGCCAGTTGCATCCAGGCTCACAATAACAGGTTGTTTACTAGTGCGGCACAACAAAGCCTCTTCTGATCCATCCAAAACATAAAGGTTGTCAACACTGACAACCTTGTTTGCATTTTCCTTCAAGAAAAAAGAATCTTAATCATATAATTTGATAGTTCCAAAGCTAACATGTTTGGAAAGGAACAAACAAATGCAAATAATACCTTGCAAGTACCATTTTTAGCTGTGTAAGGATAATTAGCTTCTGTGTCAATGCCACCATTGTTAATAACCCAACCAAATGCATTAAAGTAGTATCCACCAGCACAACCGTGGCTAGCAGGGTCACAGTCCACAAGTTCTTGTGCAGATAAGTTGATAAGATTTCCAGTCACTATTTTGTTTAATCCTTCAATGGTCCCAGCCACAGAGAAAGCCCAATGGCTCTCTAAGAAATAATAACTTTAGTTATTATAATATAAAATCATTAAATTCATAAACATAAAACAAATGATATGAAATGCGGACTTCAGAAACACAACACTGACACACGTATTGATCCAATAATACTTCAAACTTCAATTGGTAGTGACACGGATACAAAAATTTTAAGAGGTGTCCGTGTTGCAAATGAAATACAGAAATTGAGAATGTAATAGTAAGATCTTACGACAGTTTCCTTGGTCCTTAACTTCGGTTACAGCTCCTTTTTCCCTCCAATCTACAGAAGCTGGAAGCTTTTCACAGTCATCGTCTTCGACTTTAAGCTTTCTACCACCATAGCTGGTGGGTATCTCTTGTAAGTAGGTCTTACTGAACTCTTCAGGACTCATATCAGCAAACTTGTTGAGACTCAAACGATGTTGAGTTGGTGACATTCTCTTTGCATTCATCTCGTTGATATGGTTAAGATTACTTTTGAATGTCTCAAATTTCTTTGCGTTTTCCTCTGAGTTTTCATACTCTTTCCCGTGTTCTTTCTTCCATAGTTGGAAAAGTTCAAGGACTTGTTCATTTGAAGAGGAAAAATTGTCCAAGTTGATTTTGCTTGAAAGTGAGTATTCAATAGATAAGGCAAATGAGAAAGAGGTAATGGAAATGAGGATGAAGAAGGACAGAAAGAACTTTATGATATGGTATATCATCATTGCACAAAATGAGTTACCAATGTTTGATCTTTTGTGTTACCACTCATATAGCATAGGTCTCATATATACACAATGAATTGTGGCAAGTGCTAATAAAAAAAATTAAAATAATAACAATAACTACTTGAACCTTATTCATGGAACATAAATCAATAAAAAATGTTATTTATACACCAAATTTCTACACCTATATTATATTTTACTATTTATTAATACGATGAACAGTAAAATATTATGATAATAATATTTATTTTTTTAATTATAAAAAATTTCATTATTATTTTTTGATTGACGGTGTATGAAAAAAAATCACGTGATTAATTAATTTTATAATTTCATCCATATTTTTCATATCATTAACAAACTTCATACTTTTATTATATATTTGGACAGTCTATTAATCAATTTCATAACTTATTTAACCAATTTTTTATATTTCATTAATCAACTTTATTTTACTATTAAAAATTATTTTTAATATCTGGTTGTGTATTAACCAACTTTATCACTTTATTAATCAATTTTTTATATTTTATTAACCAATTTTATGTTGCTACTAAATATTTTCAATATCAGAATATTTATTAACCAACTTTATCACTTTATTGACCCACTTTTTATATTTCATTAACTAACTTTATTTTCTCATTAAAAAAATTACTGTTGACGAGAACTGTTCATAAACACTGTTGATGCACTATTCATGTTACTATTCATAATAATGTTCATAAATATATATTTTTTATCTAAAAAATAAAAATTGAAGAGGACCCACATAACATTTTATTATTTATTTAAGTATAATTGATGATGGCACGGTGTAGTGTATGAGAAAATTGTAGGAATAACAATGTTGTAAATCAATCTACCCCATAATATTCTATAAGATTGATATGCTTATACTGAAATGTGACATTTACACCGTATATTAATACAGTAGGGCTGAAGCAACTCGATTTTCAAAAATCTTTTCAATTCTCGAAAACTAGTGAAATCGCCACCTAATTTTATTTATTCCAAAAGGAAAGGGAAAATATAGATAAAACCTCAAACAACGGATAAGACGGGCCCACGACTCAAAAATTGAATCTGGAGTCGTTATGTAAGGGAAGGTATTAGCACTCTTTACATCCATCGTATCATGGGACCCATTTAGTTCTACGGTGTGTGTATATTCGCTAACTTCTAAGTTAAAGAAACGAGATTTGATTATTATTATTTTGAGTTTGGTATGCTTTCAACTGTGCGCCTACATATTCTTTTTGTGCAATGGGAAAGTCAAAATCAGTTCCTCTTAAAAGGCTTTAGTTGGTTGCATTGATTTTATCTCGAAAAATCGCAGGTTTAGACGCTTTCAAATGCTTTGAACTAGGACTTGTTTTGTTTGTTTGAAAAGCTTAAGTCCTCGCTCGCATTAGAAACGACTATTGCACCCTCTTTATCTAAAAGAGTTTTAATGATCGCGTATGAGTTAATAAAAGGAGTTTGAGTGAGTTGAGTTGTTTTATGTGGAGGGCAAGTATCGACCATAAGCGCTCAACGGCACCACCTCCAATTTCGGATGAGTGGACAGTAACATCCGAATCATCTTTTCTACCCAAAAGCTTTTGTTTGAGAAAAGGTGAAGTGAAACATGGTTCACGCTGATTAACTCATTAAGACACCAAACATACGGTCGAGGGTCGACATCGGATCTGACTACCATGTGGGAGGAGGAGAAGTGGTGAGTATTTATGAAATTGTTTTGAAAAGAAACCCGACGCTGGATCGAGGTTTAGAACTTTAATTGTGAAAGTGGTCCTCATTAACGAGAAAAATGGAAGCGGGCGATTAATCAAGGATGGACTTAACCTCGCGGAGGATAGTGCTCGCCCCCAACCATGAGACTCCCTGCATGGTAATTGGTGTAGACCAATGTTATTTTCAAGTTATGATCGATTAAAGCAACAAGGGCTTTAACTAATCTCGTGAGGACGGCCATGCCCATCCCCACCATGAGACTTTTTAAGAAATTGACATATGAGTCAATCAAAGCGTAATCGAATCGATTTTAATTTTGGTTCGTGGTGCGAGTGTACAATGGTGAATAATTGTTAATGAATAAATAAACAGGCAAAATATCATACAATACAATCGGAAATTTAAATAATTATTGAGATGATTTTTTCTTGCTTTGATGAAAATCGCTAATAGTTTAATCGATAAATCATCAAATACAAACTATCGATCCAATAATCATCTAATACATCGCGACAAAAATATTATTTACGAAAAATAAATTAAATGAAAAGATGAGTTTAGAAATAGCCCGGTGACGCTTGATTTGAGCGATGCAACAAGAAACCAGAGATAGATACTCAGCGGCCCAAATAAAGTGCCTAAACGAGCCTTCGCATTTAATTAATGATGCCGATGCGTTGTTGATCATGGAAGTAATGATAAGACGGTATGTCGATGTTTAATAGAGGACAAAAAGAAAGAAAAATAAACTAGAAACTTCCTATTAAAAAAAGGGTATAACTACACTACTACTATTTTTCTTGGTGATTTTTGGGTATATCAAATATATTTTTTATATTGGTTTATGAGCATTATAATAACATTGGGTTAGGAAAAATAACCTTTGTTACTAGCAAATAATGACAATAGTTGTGAACAAAAACAAAAAAAATAATATAATAATAGTGATGCTAATAATATTTGTAATAATACTAGTGTAACAACAGGATGTTAATAATAATATATACATAATAATAATACTAATAATAATAAAAATAAAAATAATAGTTATAATAAATAATGGTAATAATAATCATAATAATAAAAATAGTAATGATACATTTTAATGATGATAATAATATAAAAAATAATAGTAATAATATAACTATAATATATGATAGAAACAGAATTAAATATAATAGTTAATAAATAATATTAGTAGTGGTAATGATAATACAAAGATAATAGTTATAAATAAGATAAAATAAGGTTATTTAAGTTACTAATCCTAATTTTAAGAGAAAAGCAAAAAGGGAAAAGATCAACACAAACGTATTTCACGATCTCTCTCTGTGCTCTCTCTCAGACCGATGCATGCATTCCTCTCTCGATTTCTCTCAAGGAAACTCAGAAACTTAAATCCCAAACCTCAAGATGTTCCGATCTCCCCCGCCGCCTTCCGATTGCTCCGCTTCTCTCTCGCCACACATGGACGCCGATTCTAGAACCCTAACCTAAACCCCTCGATTCGGGGTCTGCTTCTCTCTCTCATGTTCTCACCGCTTCCGAT
>CM038795.1:44841759-44877367 GCA_021764765.1 Vicia sativa
CAACGACTTAAATACTTTTATTCCATACACTTAATGAATGTGGAACTTTGTTTCACCTCACCTTTCATAATAAAGATTTTGATGAGAGATGACAATGAGTCCCTCACCAATCTCGAGTATTGAATCGTTAGATGATAGCCTAACGTTTTGGTACTTGTCATCCACAATTTAAAATTAACTCAATCCATTAAAATTCCTTTCCGCTCATACGCCGGTCATCAAAAACATTTTCTTCTAAATAAACACAACCAATCCAAGACATTTTCAACAAGAACTATGTAGTTTTGACTTTCCCATCGTGACGAGTGGAACACGTAGAGGCACGCCGTCAAACCATGTCAAACTCAAATGATAATAAACAAACCCCTTTTCTTATTTCTTATTTATAATTTATAAATTAGCCGAATAAACACACAAACATCGCCAAAATGGGTCCCATCGAAGTAATGGTGGACGTAAGAGGTGCTAATACCTTCCTCTTGCAGTAACCGACTCTCGACCATCCTTTTTGGTCTGTAGATCGCCTGTATTCGATTTTGTGGGTTTTATCTATATTTTCCCGCTCCTTTTAGAACAAATAAAATTAGGTGGCTTATTTCATTGTTTTTGAAAATTTAAATGATTTTTGAAAACGAGTTGCTTCACTCGTAAAACCATTTTCTTGGTGCCATATGTAACTTTATATTATGAAGGCAGATCAGTTTTGTTAGTTCCTTGTATTTGAATCTTGTAAGAGTGAAATATACTTTTTTCTATATAAATATTGAATCATTTCATTTATTAGACTGATCTAGTAATGTTTGTGGTACTATAGCAAGATATTTTTTCGATACTTCGCAGCTGAAATCAACCGAAAGTACAACTCTCCAAAGAACTCGCATCCAAAGAATCATCTCTTTTATGTTCAACACAACACCGCGACAACTTCATCAATTGCTAGAATCCTTCTGCTCAACTTCAAATTTTCGCAAAGCTTTGGTAAATTTCGATATCACCTTTTCATATAAGAACCATTGATTTGTTGTGATAATTTATGATAAGTATTTTGTGTTCGTGTTTGTTTGATCTATTGAATTGAAATTGTTATGTTGGTGGTATCAAATCATGTGATCAAATTCTATAAACATGTTGTTTGTTGTGTCGATATGATTGACTTTTGTACCAACATCATGTTGTTTTGTTAAACCAAATACATATGATGATTCTAATTAGGATTTATGAATATCATGGTTTAAAATTGGTATGTCGTGTACACTGTTCACATAAAGATCACCAGTTGATATATTGTTGAGTTATGATTTACTTTAAGAACTTTAATACATACGGAAGAAAATCACTTTGGTGTTTTTTATTAACAATAGAGGTTTTGTGTCGTTGTTAATTGTTTCAATTTTCTCATGTAAGTTATGTGTGTTATAAAGAAAGTTTGTGACAATTTCTGAAAAAATGATTTAGTTGTGTCGTAATGTGGCTGTTCGTATTTGAGTTGTATTTAAAATCGGTTCGGTTGAGGAACCGACTATTGAGAAACCAATTATTGTTGTTGCAAGTGGTAAGAGAAGAATATGTGCTATGGATGTCGTCAAAAAGGACATATAATCTCCTAATGTCCAAACCCACAAATTGCCACTTACATCTAAAGTATGTAGGAAAACTCAATGTTATCATACATTGATAATTTGGTATTGTTTTGTCATGAAGAATCAGCTTAATTCTAGTTTATTTTTGAAAAAAAATAGGCAGATCTATAGTTGACACTTTCCTTATTGTTATCACTTTTATTGATTTATTCACATAATCACAAATGATTAGAGATTTTGATGAACTAATAGTAAACCTTCCGAGCTCTTTTGTTGTATTCTTCAAGGCTTTATTTTTGATGTACCATAACTATGTACTAGTATTTGTTTGGGCAAATATGAGAGTTATTCAAATGTCTAATACAACCTAATACAACCTTCAACTCATATTAAACTTGTTTGTTGGGAAACTTGTCCATTTGTTTCCATTGCTCTTGACTTCATTATACATTGAGTAAATTAAGCTTGTTTCCTATTTTATATGAACAATGTACTTCCTATAAATTTATTTTATGTTTCATCTATATTATTAGAATATAATTATAACTTGTAAGTTGTAACAATTATAACTAGAAAACTTGTTATAAGATGTTCTTCGCTTTTAGAAGTTTGTTGAGTTTGAACTGTTATGCCATTTGAATCTTTTATGAATTTCTGTGAAAGAAAAGGCTTGTAATAACCTGTTATGTTTCTTGTATACCGATTGAGGTTTCAATTCGTGATATCTTAATTGACATTTTGTTTCGTTTCCATTTGCTTTAAGTTTTTTTTTAGTCAAAATTATTAAGATCTCTCATGTAAGATAAGTGGCTGCCCGGATATTATTTTAGAGGTTATGACTTATCCTGGGTGTTGTTTTATATGTTATGACTTATCTCGGATGTTGTTTTATATGTACAACGCTCATTCCTTATGTTTCCGTGAGTTCGACCTTCTCGTTTCAACTTCTCGACGTTGCTGTTCCGTAAATCTGAGGTAAATTTCTCCTCAAATTACTGGTATTGTGATGAATTTGTCTTGAATTGCATGAATATTTTTGTGTTCTAGTCTGGATCTATTTCGTATACTTTGCATTTTGATAGAAACACATTATACCGCTTGCTGAATTAGCTTTTTGTTTAGCTCACTTAGTAGTAAAACCATGGATAAAAAATAGATGTCTCGATCGATTGTCAAAAGAGTACGAGAATATGGTAATAGAGTTCGTTAAGTTTGTTGTTGAACACGTCAAGACCCATTAGAATGAAATGTCTTTGCTTGGGTTG
Organism: Vicia sativa; assembly: GCA_021764765.1. Taxonomy (NCBI): domain Eukaryota; kingdom Viridiplantae; phylum Streptophyta; class Magnoliopsida; order Fabales; family Fabaceae; genus Vicia; species Vicia sativa. The sequence continues at coordinate 44,844,605 of CM038795.1, forward strand.
TTGTTATGGGTCGTTGATTACATGGATTGAAATCACATTTATTGACGCTGGAATCGATCAAGTTGTACGTGTGGATATTTCATGGTGAGAAAAGAAGCGAGAATGTTGAACTGGGGTGAAAAGTAATGCCACCTACGCTTCATACGATAATGTCACAGTATACATACGATCAGGATCAAGTCGAAGAGATTGCGAATCACTTGAAGAAGATCTTCGTGGATTGTCCAAAAATGTTTCAGATCTTGTAAGCGTGTAGAGAAGTTCGTATAAAGATTGCATCAAATTCACAAGACTTCCTCGCGGTATTAAAGTTGTATAACTTAAAGGCACGCAATGGATGGTCGATAAAAGTTTCACAGAGTTATTAGCCCTTTGAGAGATATGCTCCGAGGATAATGTTCTTCCTAATCGAACCTACGAGGCTAAAAATATTGTGCTCTATTGGTATGAGCTATGATAAGATACATACTTGTCTAAATGATTGCATTTTGTTTCGAAACGAATATGCATCATTGCATGAGTACCCTAAGTGCGGTTTATCTCGATATAAGAAAAAATTATCTCCAGCAAAAGTCTTATGGTATTTTCCTATTATTCCGAGATTTAGACGCATGTTTCGTAGTGAAATCGATGCAAGACACTTGACTTGTCATGTAGATAAAATAATTATCGATGAAATGGTCTATAATGCTTTTGTCTAACAAAGTGATTGACGATAAAAGTGTAGATCAAAGTGATATTGATGTTGAGAATGAGTCATATGGAAGAAATGATCAAGATGAGAATATTATAGTAGATGAGTCATATATTAGGAAGGATCATAATGAGGGAATTTGGATCAACCCATCATTCCGCGTTGTTAAGAGGCAAGTAATTCATACTCAAACATAGAAAAGAAAGAGACGTTAGTGAAAAGGTAATTATGGATAATTGTGTGTATGTTTTTATATTGTGTTTATGTACTTATATTGTGTTTATGTTTTTATATTTTTTTTATACATTAATTTTCTAATGGTCACTTTATTACAAGTCACATGGCTAGTAACAAGGACAACCCACCACATGAAGCTTCTAATAATGATGATGGTACTTGTGTTTATGTTATTATATTGTGTTTATTCATTCAATACTATTTGAATTTTCTACATATGTATGTTTTTACATTGTGTTTTCTAAATGCCACAGTTCAAGATAATGATAGAAATGAAACAGTTAAAGATGCAGAGAAGGATATTAGACGAGGAATAACCATCATGAAGTCAATTATTCGTGACAGAGATAGAGGAGTCAAGTATGACGTACATTGCAATCAAGATAACCAACTAATTGATCCCAACGGTTCAAAGTTGACAAGTTATATTGGTTTCCTTGCACGGAGAGAGGTTCCAATCACTCTTGATCGATGAAGTGATAAAGCGGTGAAACCCAATAAGGAAAAAATTTGGAGTGAGATAAAGGTACCATAAGTGATGTTTTTTTGTTGACAAATATGTCTTTAAATTACTAACGACTCAATGTATGTTTTTTGTAGCGGTCTTTAACATTGATTTATAAACGAGACCTATTGTCTTCAATCGCCGAAAAAATATAAGGGATTTCGAACTTTTTTAACAAGAAGGTACCTAAGGATGTCGATGAAAATTTTGTTGTTGGAGAATATCCAAAACGTATGCCGACTTTGTCTCACATGTAGAATGGAATAGTTTTAAATCCAAAAGAAGAGACAAAATTTTCAGGCTGTGGAGTGCGGTAAATACCAAAAGAGCATCAAGTCGTATCCATACAAAAAGTGGCGACGGATATGCACGCTACAACAAAGAATAGTAAGTAATTTTTAAATGCTATGATATACTTGATGTTATTATTTCTCATGTGTTATATTCTTGATCTTAATACTACTTTATTTCTCTTGACGTGTAGTTGGATGAGGAAAAGTCAAGAAACATCTCTTCGAACATGTTTTATGGTGGGCCGCCCGTGTTAGCAAGGATGGTGTTGTTAAGGAAGATGTGCAAAAGTTTATAAATGCGTAAGTATATTGTTATTTCTTGAATTAATACAAATAATGCATGCTTCTTAATCACCACTAATTTTGATATGCATATGAACTTCGTGAGAGTCTATCTCAATCTTTAACTCTAGGTGAAGACCATGGTTCCGAGGAGCTTACTTAGTCAGTGTTAAATGTTCTCGAGTACTCCGATTGCGAGGGTAAGGATTGGGGTGACTCCAACATCTTTGGGTATCAAGAATAAGGGAAAGTTCATAGCAACAAAGAAGTGATGGAGGAGCTGGAAAAGTTAAAGGCTAAAATTTATGAGCTGAAAAAGGATAAAGAAAGACACCGCAGAAGGGCAAGGTTGTGGATCAAGGATACTAGTGAGAAAATAAGTATCAATTATGATTTTCAAACAAAATTTCCGAGGTAATATATATAATTATGAAATTAAATTTGTGTAATTTATTTAATAGAAATATATATATATATATATATATATATATATATATATATATATATATATATATATATATATATACACACACACACACACACACACATTAACAATGTCATATTTATTATTGGTTTAGGGCATTTCAACTTGTCAGCTATATTTGTCATCACCGACTTATCACATAGTCCGCAAGGGAAAAGTGCATAATACTATGGGAGATTTACTTCACCATAGACCACTCCCTGATGGACATCTGGAAGTATCGGTTGATATTGCATTTGATTTGGATGCCTTGCTACCGATACCTGACATTGTCTCAGAGACAACCTTGCCGAGATGCAATAAGATCGTTTGTTGCATGTCCCTCAGACGTCATTATCATAGATGACCAGGTGTGTTGAAAATCACTATGAATCTTTAAGTATTCAAATGTCAATTCTAAACCATTACATTAATTTTTTTTACATGGTAACTTTAGACTCCTACAAAACCCGCACCTATGATAAAGGATTTTGGGCACAACGATTTTGTTGCATCGCAAAAGAGGTACATTGAAAGTGTTAATTCTATGATCCGAATTCAAAACCTGCATGATTTTATAATTTACCTAAGTTATATGATATTTAGGTACCTTCTCAAGAGTCACAACAAGTGAGCCAAAAATTAGTAGCATACCCAAAGAAGAAAAAGATCTTCCAAGAATGGTGCCAAGAAAAATAGTACTCGATTCCGGATGTGTCTTGAAACACTAGTGAGAACATAAAATTTGATGAATGGTTCTATTCACAATTGGATATGGAGGAAGGTATCTTTGGTTTTTCTAGCAATCAAACAATTGCAAAAGAGGCGTGGAAGAGATTTTGGCAAGATACGTAATTAGGCGTCGATGTTGTGAATATATACACCCATTAATGCAATCAATCTATTATTTAATTAGCTGAACAATTTATTTACACATTTCAATGAAAATAGTCTAATGTTTATTATGTTTTTATTTAAGGTTCTTGCATGACAAATTGATGCGCGGAAATCAATTGTCAAACAGATTCCATTTTGTGTCTTCCTCCCGTGTCAACGGACTGACAATTGTTAACGATCCGAATTCAGTAAGGGAGAACTTAGTCGAGAGATTCATGGCCATCCGTACAGAAAGCTTGTATCTTTGGGCGTATAATACTATTCCTACAGGGTTAGATTTTTATTCTAAGTTCATTTTAATCTTTTTATTTTTTGCGTAGAAAATTTTCATCTAAACTTTTGTTTTAAATTATAGACGTCATTGTTTGTTGGTTGATATGCATCCTATAAAAGAAGTGGTCTATTATCTGAACTCGGTTGATGGTGATTGAAAAAATTATCCGGATATGAAGTTAATGATTGATACGTAAGTGAGATTGTTCTAAATATTCGTGTGTATTTATATATTTAATTATTTTTCTGACATTGTTCTCAATATATATGTTTTATTTTGTTAGAGCAATACAAGTATTTCGATGTCAAAGAGAAGCTCGGGTACCACGGTCTAAATCAAGCAACATTACTTGGATCAAAGTGCAGATATATTAACTTCCACGCTTTGCTTATAATAGTTATGCTACTTGATAAAACAGGACAACGATATATTCTTATTTGTTTTTCTATGTAGTGTGCTCAACAGCGAAATAATATAGATTGCAGATACTTCGTTTTGAGGTTTATGAGAGAAATCATTCAGTTGAATCGAATAGAGATTCCAATCACAAGATGAATTTATAATTTAGGATTTGTTTTATTATTTATCATATTTTTCTTATAATTTATTCCTTTTAACTAAATCATGCATATTATGTTTTGTTATGTAGTACTTTGATGAATACAAGTGTGCTTATTACACAAAAAATTAGTTGGAAGAAATCAAGGAGGAACTGTGTGAATATTTTATTGAGCAAAGAATCATATAAGGTATTCGTAGTTGAAAAGTGTTAAGAAAAATTAGGTTATATGTTAAGGTTGATTTTGATTATGTTGTAACAAATGGTTTATGTGTCTATTGAACTATAATATAATGATGTATATATTTTTGATTAATGGTGTATATATTTTGGATTGTTTGTTTATAATGGTGTATATATTTTTTATTATAATGCCTATGTTTATAAAGGCTTGTTTGTTGAAATAAATTAAAGGCCAATAATGATAATATAATATTTGTAATGGAATTACAGGAAAAATATATCAAATATATAAAAATTGTTGACTTTAGGGCGCTTTTGCAAAGCGCTGCTTAAAGCCATCTTAGACAACACTTATGACTAAGAAGCTTGTCTAAGGTGGCTTTAGGTAGCGCTTTGGAAAAAAAGCACTGCCTAAAGTAAATAATATGCAACTTTTTTGGCTAAAAAAAGCGCTGCCTAAAGTAAACAATATGCAACTATTTTGCCTAAAAAAGCGCTGCCTAAGGGCCACCTTAGGCAGCGCTTTTGGAAAAATGCGCTGCCTAAAGGCCACCTTAGACAGTGCTTTTGCATTGAAAAAAGCGCTGCCTAAACCTATAGCAGCGCTGACTTAGGCAGCGTTGCCTAAAGCAAAAAAAAAAGCGATGTCTAAGGTCCTTTACAGATGTAGTGAATCCCCACTAATGGGTGCAAATTGACATCCCTACCTCCGATGCCTCCTATACTGCAAAGCTCCCCGAGCCTCCACCATGATGGTATTCAGAACACCTCTAACATCGGATCCATTAGGAACCAAACCTCTATCAATACCATCTCACATTCTCCATGATACAATGGCACCTACACCTTCGTGACATGATCAGTCCTAACTTTCACCTCCTCTAGGATCTCCTGATGAATTGGTCTTAGTGGGTTCCCTGGAGCATCATGTACCATGTATAGATGGGACACCAAATAACCATAGAATGTAATTGTACCTGTAATTGTAGTTGTTTGGTGCTAAAATACTCCCAGCCTCATTAGAAACAACATGATTCTCAAATCATCAAACAAATCATCCATATGCCTCTGTTTCATCATCGGAGAATCATGAGGTTCCCGCAGAATGGTCTAGTTAAACAAGCTAACTTAAACAATTGAACATAATAAATAAGCTCAATTTGACATGCTAACAAACCTAACATTTTTTACAACTGCATGCTTGACCATACTTCGACACCAACATGTAAGTGACCTTCGACTGCATGCTAATCCCTATCGAACTTGTCGAACCACGAAGTTACCATTTGACCCAATAGAGTTCGATCCAAAATTTCACAAATCTCCATCTTGGAACAAACTCTAATAGCAACGAACAGGAGAAAATATATCATTGGAGTCGACAACTTCTTTCTGAGTGAAACCCATTGCGACCAATCTTGCCTTGTATCTCATTGACTCAACTCCTTCAATTTCTTCCTTAACTTTGAAAATCCACTTATAACCGACTAACCTAACTCAAGCAGGTTTCTTGATTAGTTCCCAAGTGTTGTTATCATGAAGATATTTCATCTCATTATCCATTGCCTTCAGTCATCTAGTCTTATTTCGAATTCTCATAACTTCCTTACAGTCTCTAGGTTCTTTGTCTAAAATTTGATTATCATACCCAAAATTTGTATGCCTTGGTGCTACAATCAAATATAATCTTACTTGACTTTTCTTAGGGTTATTTATACTAACAAAATATTTCTAATGTTTAGCTAACTTTGAAAATGTATATTTTTATCTTATTATTATTTTTTGTTTTTTAGTTACACTAATATATTAGTTCATTCTTTAAGCATTTTAATTTAGTTTCAATTTATTTTTCTAAATAAAAAAATAAAAGTATCATTTTTTTTCTAAAATACTTATTCATCTCTTTTTATAAAATATTTCCTGTGGCAATATCTAATGAAAAGAATATTTTTCTAAACTATATATTTAAGGGTTTGATTTATTTAAAAGTCAAAATGTATCATCTGAATTTTGTTAATCCTTTTATATACTATATATATATATTATTTGGCTAATTCTAGTAATTAGTTGACCTGAAGTCAACCTTTTATAAAAAATAATTATTTTTTATAATTTTTTTATTTTTTATTTATTATTATTTGGTTGACTATGGGTCAAAGTTTTTCACATGTTTTGTTTATCATTATGTTGCATCATATAGTCATTCATTTATTTTATTTTTATTGGGGAGGTTAACTAAAGTTAACTAGGGTTGGAAATCCTAAAACCCAACAAAGGAGATCCATAATTTTAGATCAAATCTGAATAGAATCGACATTGGGAAATATATTTTATTTGATTTGTATCTACAGGCATATTTTGAACCAAATACAAGAATCAAGATTAAAACCCTAAATCAATCTATTTTACAAAATCAAGCAAATATTAATCGAATCTCTAATTGATTTGTAACAACAAATCACCTTAAAACTATTTTCTAATCTAAATCTTGTTAGAACAAGATTTGGTTATGCAATTATGTCTTTGAGTTTTGATGATAACAAAGAGTATGTTTTAGTGAACAATTTTTGTTACTCTAATGTTTGTTGTATTTTTAAGATAAAAAAACAGGTTCTGCTTCTGATGAATGGCATGGCCAAGATATTAGAAGAGGAGATGTTCCGCTTCTAAGCTACAAAGATTTTGCTGAACGAGTAGCGAAGAAAAACTTCAAAAGACTCTGAAGTTACTCTGATACGTTCGTCTAAAGAAACCAGACAGAAGATCTAAAGGCAAGTGTGACTTATGTCAAGATGCTGAAGACTCAAGTTTCAAAAGACAAAGAGTTCTGAAGACCAAGTGCTTAAAAATTCTGAAGATGTGGCTCTGAAGATTCGAAAGGCTTGAAGTTCTATGAACTTAGGTTACGACACAAAGGGTTCTGAAGACCAAGTGCTGAAGACTCTGAAAATACAATTTTGATGATTCCAAGACTTGAAGTTCTTCCGAACTTAGGTTATGATACAAGGTTGCAAGACTAAGTGCTGAAGACTCTGAAGAATGTGATTCTAAAGATTCCAACACTTGAATTTCTTTCTACCTTTGGTTACGATACCAGGTTCTTCAAAAACAAGTGTTGAAGTCTCTAAAGAGGAAGATCTAAAGACTCTGAAGACTTGAAGTTTTAATCAACCAGAAGTTAGATTCTCCACTTCTAAACTCATGCTCGTAGAAGCCTCTGAAGAGCAGAAGGAAAGAAGATAATGTTAATGTGGTACAACAGTACATGGTACAAACAAAATGTTTCATTCCACTACCGTGAAGGACGAATGTTGCGTACAATCTTGTTTCCCTCGTTCTTTCAAGCCGCCACAAGTTTCATATTTCAAATGTACCCTCCAACGGTTACATCATGCATGGCCCTATATAAAAGCTTGAAGACTTGAAGAAATAGCTAAGACACGAGAAAACTCTCATCGCATAAACTCTTCATTCTTTGAAAAAATCTATAAATTTATTCAAGTCTTTTGTACTAAAAATCTGTTTACATATCATCTTGTGTCGAAACATATTTTTTGTAAACAAACTTGTTATCAAACGGTTGTTTGATTGCTCCTTGAGAGACCAGTTGGGTCAGCTTCTCAAGAAGTCTAGGACAGTTATTCTTAGAGGTTGTTAGTCATACACAGTTGGTGTGTGCAAGTGTTAGTCACCAGCGGTTGCCCGTGCATGTGTAATCAATTTAGTTATGTGGATTAAGTCCTCGGTGGAGAGAGGAAAATCACCTCGGAAGGGTGGACTAGAGTAACTTGATGTTTCAACTGAACTAGGATAAAAATACTGCCTTATTTATTGCTTTCTTATCTTTCATTCTTCATGAAAGTCTGGAATCAGATATGAGATATCGAAGGTGATGTCAAGACACTAATATCTATTGTATGAACAAATAACAGAATATAATTTTAAATGTAGAAAACTAAATAACACAGTGAATTTTTTACCCAGTTCGGTGCTACACACCTACATTTGGAGGCTAACAAGCCAAGGATAAAGTCCACTATTAGTAGTATTAATTTAGAGTTAAACTTTCCCGTTTAAACCCCTCATTTAATCACTACCCAATGACCCTTCTACCTAAGCTCTCTTATTAGATATGAGAAACCCCTCTCACTCCTCTCAGTCACACGCGGTGACAATTAACAATAACACAAAATTTGCAGATACACTTCAAGGACACATAACCATCGTTGGTTCAAAGCTTATTGATTATTAACAATTTACAACTAAACTAACATCCTCCTAAAGTATTAAGCAATACTAGAGTGGCTCACAATTAACAACAAACAAAGACTAACAACTAACAATTAAAATAGTACGCTTAAAGTTCTTCTGGAATAGCCAACTCTGTAAACAGGGTTAGCAACCTTTATATATGATGACAATAGCTAGGGTTGCTTCACAATTAGTCTTCACCGAGTCCTATCCATAAAAGTAGGACAATATTTCTCCCAGAATATTGCTGAAGAATGTTACATAGCTTGCTTAATCGAAGCATGCAATTTAAAACAAACTGACTTCTAATGTTTCCGAACTTAAAAACCAGTTCAGTTCAATTTCACATGTCAGGACATCTGCTGTGACATCTTCATAAAATCTGCTGATACATTAAACTTCATGGCATTTTCTAAGCATAATATTTTACCAAAATTGCTGCCAATCTACAGAGCTAACAAACTCTCCCTTTGGAAAATTTTGGCTAAAACATTACTTGGGGGTACAAGCCATACAATTAACATCAACATCACAATCAACACTTAAGCATAAGTATGACAGACATATCAGAGCAACACAACATAATTAGCATCATAGTTCATCAGAGATACAACGGAAAAAATAGATGTTCAAACATCAGTTAAAACATTCACAGATGCACAATCACAAACATATAGTTAGTTGCTCCCCTGCATACAACATCAGTAACATTTTAGATGCACATAATTAACACACAGATAGCTGCTCCCCCTCAACATCAACACTTCATTGGTCCACATCACTCAGCATCACATCAACTTCACACATTCAGGCTCACAATCATTCTCCCCCATTTTAGCCATAATATGTCAAAGCCATAATTAACTCACAAATGATAACAATATGAAATTCTAGATTAATCTATCATTCAGTGTTACCTAGAGTTAATAGTTATGGATATTACAGAGCAAAATATTTGTTTTGCACTTAAGTGCCAAAATTACACAATATATAATTAAACATTCAAAATAAGAGCCCTTTGGAAGCACAATTGACATTTTTTAAGCACAATCAATTTTTTGCAAAACCTGCAGACCCACCACTTCTATTACTTTTTGACCCATCTTCAGAAGAGCTTTGACTCTCACTTGCAGTGTTGTTTGCATCTTCCCGTACCTCCTAAGCAGCACTTTTAGCAGCAATCCTCTTTAGAGCTTGGATTGTTTCTTCAAATTTCAGCTTTCTTGCTGAGCTTATGTGTATAACCTCATCCAGCTCTTTGCAGGCTTTTGTCAATTCAGCAATTAAATCACCTTACTGTGGTCTTAGTTGCAACACTTGCAGATGTTGAAACAATGCCTGGGACATGTTCCCATGCAAATAATTTTTGGTGAATTGATAAGGGAGCTCCTCTTTTGTTGCAAGTGTCAAGGGTAGACAGGACTCCAGGATGTTGTTGGAGAATTATGCCACATATCAGAGAGGGAAATGAATTTGGCATCTTTACAACATAAGTGTCAGCATGTTTGATTGTTTGATCAAAGATGTATGAACCATAGTCAAATGGTTTTTTCATACCAACAACATAAATAAATTTTCACAGTCCCATTGAAATGGTTGAGGTGTGGTTTGTGGGCACCCAATTTTCAGCTCCAATCCTATGCAAAATTGCATATTTCACACTAAGCTTTCCAGCAGATATTTTCCTTTTAACAGGCCATACACTCACTTGGTTTGTAGTGATGGTCTTGTATACTTGATTGTCAGTTACTTCAAGCTCAGTTTCCTCAATTGGACTAACGTGGAGATTCCTTAGATATTTTTCTTTCCAAAGTAATTTTTTCAGCTTTTAAAAGAATTTATGCTCCACTCGAGGCATGAGGTATCTTGTAAGGACCTCATTTATTTTCAAATAGTATTTACATTAATAAAAGTTATACTTGCATTCAGTTAGGATCCATTTATTTCTTTTCTTATTACCTTTTCAAAATGGTAATGCTTTTCTTCATACACACTTTTCAATTTCGCATTTTAAAAGAAGCCAAAACATGATAAAATGTGTAGATCCACACTTAAACTCACCGATAATAGTATTGCTACAATCCAATGTGACTTTGATGCACCAATTAGGAAAAGTTTTTTAAAACCGTGTTTTTCCAAACCACACAATTCACTCCTCTCTTGTGTGTGAAGTCTCAAGTCCAACAACCACATGATGTATCTTTCTTCACACATCATTGAATGTAAGAGTTGGTAAATCCACAAAATGGATAAGTTTATTACATAATTATTCATTCACCTGATCATTTGATATCATCAATTTTGATAATAATCTCAAATATTTTTCTTTGATCACAACGATTTACATTTTTCATCATCGTTTATTTTCAAGATCAGAGACTTTCATAAATCATGTATACTTATACATTATACTGATGCATTGTACAACTTCTTAAAATAATCATTTGGACTTCAAGCTGAAAAGTGTTTATGCAAAACACTTAAGGTTTCACCTTTGGTGCCCATATCATCTTCTTGAGCCCAGGTGCATTAGTCATAGAAGATATAAGGTGATTAACTTTAGATCTTTTCAGTTTAAATAAAAAGGATTTCAAGTGTTCAATTTTCTTATAGTGAGTGTATTTATATACTGGAAACTTTTCTTTTCTGAGATTTTCATTATTCAATCTTGAAACCGTATCTCCCTCATTGGGTGCCTTTGAGCATATTCTTTCTTCTTTGTTGGAAGACAATTCTTTTATGTTTCTCCCCAAGATTGATGTTTCTCCTCCTCTTCTTTGTTTAAATGTTAAGGAAACTTCTTCTTTGTCGTTCTTTGAACAAAGGGATCCTTCATCTGATTTTGATCAGTCAACGATTGAGTATGTTCTTTCAAAGGATTGAACCTGAGTTGTATGATGGGAGCAAGATGAGCATGATGATTCTTCGGTTTGAATTTTTTCATCTTTAAGTATTTTAATCAGATCGCTCATATTCTCTCTGATTTCTCTCTTTATTTTTCCTAAAAATCATGAAGTTTCCCATCTATAAATTTAAGAGTTATAATAATTTTCCAATTCTTAATTCTTATATATTTGTCAGTAAAATAGTTTCCAACAAAAAATCCTAGACTTATAAAAATAGAAGAACATCCATGACTAGTATCTACATCTTCTTCTCCTCGTGTGTTCATATTCTCTAGTTTGATACTTGAAGAAACTCCATATATCTTTTCTAGAGTATCCCATATTTCCTTGGTGGTTTTACAATAGAGGACAATAAAAAGTTTATTATCATCTAAATACACTATTATAAAATTCTTTATTTTGAGATCTAAATTTATCTTTCTCTTTTCTTCTTTGGTTCAAAGAGAATATGGTTTATCCACTACTTCATCATTTATATGATCAGAGCGGTAAACCAGAGTTTATATAATTGTTTCCTACAATTTATAATCTATGTTTTCACGAAAAAAATTGAGTCTAGTTTTCCAAATATAAAAATATCTTGTGTCGAAAGTCATCTTCCCCTGAGACGACTAGTCCTTAAACGGGAGCTAGACTCTGAAGCCACTTGTTAGGCATACTTCACACAAAAGAGCAGGGTAAACTGTGGTTTAAAATAACTTGGTTTTGAAAACTTTTGGCAAGTTGAATCAAAGTAAAATTATTTTCAAAAATTAAGCAGGAAAAGTAACAGAGAAAGTATATTGCAAATTTAATAGTTAAGGAAAGAAGAAGAAGAACGAGAATTATCTGATTCAGCCAAAACAACATAATCTTATTCATAAGAATTGATCTTGAGTGTTTCAATAATAGTTGAGATATTTTAGTAGGAAATGCTCACGAACCCCTTAAACAAGGAAATGATGGTTGATCTTCAACCAAGTATTACAAGACAATAAATATGGGTGTTTGTCCTTTCTTCAATATATTGTTGAGAGGAGTGAGGCTAATCTTTCTTCCCAATGGTGTATTGAAACAATTAGTCTCCTTTCCACAAATAAGGATCATGAGCGGTTAGTCTTCAAGTTTTAAAATATTTAAGCTCACTACCTTTGGTTTTACAAGGACAAACTAAACAACCTACTGAGATTTTGACCATGTTGATCTCTAACCTATAAATATTTTAATACCAAGTTAATCTTCAACCTATCTTAGTTTTGAATAGGATAACCAATAACTAATGAATATTTTAACAATGCCTAATCTTCAACCAAAACCTAGGACTGATCACACAATCTCCAAACCAAAGTTTTTATCCTGTTTAGCTTCGAACCACAAATAATCCCTAATTGAACAGTATTCAACAAGGTGTATATACAATATTCTCTTAGTGAATTTTACAAATTTTACTCTTTCCAAAATTACAAAAGTATTCTCACTCACAAATAAATTTTTCTTACAAAAGCATTTGGCTTTAACATCTAGTGAGAGAAAGATAAATAAAACTTTAGAGAGAGAGAGTGTGTGTGTGAGAGATGAAAGTGTCAAAACATATTCTGGATGATTTGAAATGAGAAAAGGAGCCTCTATTTATAGGCTTGAGGTTTGCCAAAATATAAATTTGTAATCAATACATTTTACCGTTAGCTAATCGATTAGAAACAAAATGTTAATCGATTAGATGTTTAAAAATAATGGATTATAAGTTTTATAAATGGAAGCTTAAGATATATAATCGTTGTATAGAATCAAGGTACGTTCAAACTAGCTTAGGTCTAAAGCTTTTGGATTTCTAATCGATTGGCTTTATGTTCTAATCGATTAGAAAAGTCAAAAATTTGCCCATGGCTATTTTGACTGCTCCTAATTCATCTGATACAACTTCCATATGTTTTTCAAAGAATTTTCTTTTGATAAAGCATTTTGAAAAAGGTTTTAGTGTGTGCGCACACTTATAGCCGTATATTTTTAGAGAAAACGTTTTTCTTGCATAAGTTCACCTTACTAAATTAGGAGATTAACTATTTTCTACAAGCCTTTGTCGATACTATCTTTTGTGTTGATATTGCTTGAGATCATTTGAGACTTTAGATTATTTTATTTTGTTTGTCTTCTTCGGATAATAAATTTCATCAAACCATAAAGCTTAGTTTTACATCTTTAGTCACTTAAGTACCGTGCTTGACTTATCATTAATTGTCTTTATAGTTGTCATTAACAAAAACTGATGTCTATGTTAAGGGTCTATTACCTACAAAACAAAGTTTCACAAATTATACGATAAAATATTAGTCTTATAGAATCTCCTTACTCGATGTATTTGAAACACTCACTATATTATACGATAAAATATTAGTCTTATAGAATCTCCTTACTGTGATGTATTTGAAACACTCACTATATTATCAGGAGATCTCATTATGATATTGTTCATTATTATTCCTTGGTTCCAGTACAAAGCTAAATTTTTTATTAATAATAATAGTCAATTTTTTTGCAATAACCATGTATTGAAAAAAATTCACAAATAACCATGTTTTGAAAAAATTTACGCAAATAACCATGTTTCAGAAAAAGTCTACATGCAGGAGAATTTCAGATGGCGCATCCATTAGATTTTTATAAGGAGGGGTCATCTGAGGTGGCGCCTAAGTGCATAACTTTTTTAAAAAGCCATCTCAAATGGCGCCTAAGTACAATGGGTAAATTATTATTTTTCAATTAAAATTCCAGAATGGGACACTCTTGTGAAATTAAACTTCGAATATAAATTTTCATTACAAATATAGAGAATAACAATAACATAGATTTTTATTGTTGGCCCGAGACTCGAAAATGACCAGTGGTTTCACAAGCGCGTCCTCTCCTAACTCGTGTTCCATGTCTAAGCTCAGGCCAATGTGGTTGGGTCGATGTCTCCTCTTAGTGTATGCGATCAATGATAAGTGCTAAAATATCGTTATTTTGTGTATATAATTTATGGCAATTCGTTCTTTTGTTGATATTTAGTGTAATAACCTCGACTTTGTTTGTAAATGCTTTATTATGTTTTGTGTACAAATTGTACCGCTTTGATTAGTTTTGTATATATTTTGTAGGTATTTGTTGCACATTTGGAGCATCGAGGAATAAGTGTCGAAGACATGGCTCGGATGCATTTTGATGAATAAAAGTCCATTTTTGGGAAGATATGTTCAGTGGAGGTCTTGCCGGTGAGGCCGTCGAGCGTGGTTTGCGCCTATTTGCACTTTGACAGCAGAGTGATATTTTGATTTAGAGGCCGTTGAGCGGCATTAAGGCGGTTTAACTTGTAAATATCTACGGCTCTCACGCTCACGCTACCGAGCGGTTGTCCGAGATTTTCTTTATAACTTAATTTTACACATTTTTAGTTGATGGTTTTGGGGTGGATGTTGATCCCCATTTCCATCACATTACATTTTTGATAGATTAGCTTAGAAAATAACACTAGGGTCTTGCAATGGGTGATTGGAGGTGGATTTCTCTTCGATAGATGTTGACAAACCGATGTAAATGAGTAGTGTATCTCTTCTCTTCTCTTTGTATTTCTCTATTTTGTTGGTTAAGTATGTATATCTACTCTTACTCATGTATAGTTTTCGCTCTTGGTGTTGTATAAAGTTTGCTTTACGAATCTGTGTTGGTGATTGTCTTAGATTTTTACTCTATGTTAGGGATTTGAGCTTTGCTAGATATAGATTGCTTAGATTCTTACCTACGATGATTATCTGTTAGTTTCTAATTGCTAGAAATGGGTTTAGAGCTGACATTTACTTAGAGTATCTGATCTTAATGCCTCTGTGTTGGTTGTTTCGAGCTAGAGATAGTCGTTACAAGTGACGCGGTTGACTTCTATATTGTTGAGGTAGGCCAGACATGGCTATCGAGGTGATGGGGTTGAATTCTCAATTTGGGTTAGAAATAGCTTAGGTTGTGAGAGGTATGTGATGACACGGACGAGTATCGTAGGCCGAGTATGACAGGACGGTATATTTAAGCCTGTGACGGATAGTGTGCATTTGTTCTGGACAAGCTATCTATCCTTTATACTTTTTGTTCATTTACTTTTTGTCTTTTATTTTCAACCCATTTAATCCCAAACTCATTAACGGTAGAATTGTCGAGCAACGAATCAATAATCAATCTCTGTGGACACGATACGATATAACCTAACCGGTATATATCACTCGGTAAAAATAAATACCAAACTCTTTGCTTGCCTGCTATACCACATCCGAACAAAATGGCGCTGTTGCCGGGGATTGGTTTACTATTTTTGTATTGCAATAATTAAGTTGTTTTTGAGTTTTGTAATTAATATATATATTGTATAGAATTTTTATATGAATTTGTATATTGTTACTTGTTCATTTTATGTGTTTACTTTCCATACTTGTACATATGTGTGTTTTTCCTTATTTTCAAGTATTGTTGTAAGTTGTCTCGTATTCGTAACTTTTGTTGTGTGGTTGTTAGGACACTTTCTTTAGGTTTTCTCGGTGTGGAAATACCATGGTACGAGAGAAGGTTACTAGTGCTCGCACAATAAAGGCCGAGCTTTGATGTAAAACAAGCATGTTTGTTTATGTGTGCGGTGACTTGTGTTTTAAAAAGTTGAAATAGGACTTGTTCTTAATTTTAAATCTTCACTTTTCAACTTGTTAATTCATTTTCACCACGCTTATATTGTTATTTGTATTCACTTTGTTTTGTCAAATTGTGTTATCTCGCGAAGCTCACGTGTTTAGCTTGAGGAGCTTTGTTGGTGTAAATTTTGTTTTTCTAATTCTTGTTTTTTGTTTGGACTCAAATTTTGGTTTGGTAGCTTGAGGTTTCATTTGGTGATTTTCTGAGTTTGATTGTTTCAACTCGCGGATGTATGGTAATGATAGTTTCACGCTTGGTACACGCCGATACTGCTTTTGCTTTCTATAGCATAACATGTTTAGGAAATTTATCATTTGTATAATTACCATGTCATTCATTCTTTTTGAATTACTTGCTCATGAATTTAATCACTTTAGTTCCCTTTTTACACATAAATGTGAGGAAGTTTTCCATTGTTTACATATGCTGGAGGTCACATTCTTGTTTTAACTAGATTTTATTATGCTTAATCTTTTATTTTGTGTTGATTGTATGAATGCATGAAAAGGATCAAGACATTTTGTTTTATTTTGAGCATAAATACCTTGACCAAATATTCAATTCACCTTGTGAGCATGTGAACTTTTGTTAACCCCTTTGAGCTTTTATCAACATCCATTTTTATTTGAACTTGATGCTTGTCTAGAGTGTCAATTCACTTTTTTGTATGGATGTTGATTTCTTTGTTTCTTGAACCCTCAACTATATGTTGTTGTATGAATTTTTACCTTACCTTAGAAAGTAGGGAGTATTCACATAATGATGTTGGTTGGATTCAAGTTGGGGAAAGGAATGCTTATGTACTTATATTGTGGTTGATATGAGGTTGAGAAAAGAAAAAGAAAAAGAAAAAAAAGTGAAAAAGAAAGATTAGAAAAAATAAAAGAATTTTTTTTTGAAAAAATAAAAACAAAAAGAGTATGAATAATGTTGTGTTAATAAGTAAGATGTTTTAGTGTGAAATTTGTGATGAAGAAGAAGTTTTATTGGAATTGTATTGTTTGAAACTTTGTGGAATTAATTGCTCCCTTTAGGTTTAGACAAGTTTTGTTTCAATTAGCTTTAAGACTTATCACTTGTTTGTTAACCAAGCCACATTACAACCTTTAAAAGCCCTTGTGATTCTTGCATTTGTATTTTCAATTCAGTTTTTGGATGAATGCATAATTTAGTATTTTATTTGCAAGATTGTGGAGGAGTATTTTTTATCCCTCACCTATGTGTGTTCTTCATCTACCGATGAATTTTTGCTAGGTGTGATTCATGATTCAGCTTGTTTGTTTTAGAAATGTTTTGCATCATTTTTGTACTTAGGATTTGTTTCGCTTATATGTTATTATTGTAGTATAGTGGTAAGTATGTATTTGTCGTGTACGTTTTTGTTTGAACCATACATTTGTTTTCCGTTTTAAAACTTGTTGATTCGTGATTATTTGATTATCATTCTTTGCTTCTTTGAGTTACTTGAATTTGTTTGAGGATAAATAATGTGTCAAGTTGGGGAGAGTTGATAAGTGCTAAAATATCGTTATTTTGTGTATATAATTTATGGCACTTATCCGTTCTTTTGTTGATATTTAGTGTAATAACCTCGACTTTGTTTGTAAATTCGTTTTATTGTGTTTTGTGTATATATTATACCATTTAATTAGTTTTGTATATATTTCGTAGGTATTTGTTGCACATTTGGAGCATCGAGGAATAAGGTGTCAAAGACACGGCTCCAAATGCGTTTTGATGAATAAAAGTCCATTTTTGGGAAGATATGTTCAGTGGAGGCCGCTGAGCGCGGTTTGAAGCGTGTTGCTTGCTTTGGCACTATTGCGGCAGAGAGAAATTTTGGATTTAGAGGCCGCTGAGCAGGCTCAAACTGTTGAGCGACATTAAGACGGTTTAACTTGTAAATATCAGATGGCTCTCAGCGTGCTCACGCTGCTGAGCACGGTCGTCTGAGATTTTCTTTATAACTTCATTTTTACACATTTTTAGTTGATGGTTTTGGGGTGGATTTGGATCCCCATTTCCATCACCATACATTTTTGATAGATTAGCTTAGAAAACAACACTAGGGTCTTGCAATGAATGATTGGAGGTGGATTGCTCTTCGATAGGTGTTGACAAACCGGTGTAAATGAGTAGTGTATCTCTTCTTCTCTTTGTATTTCTATTTTGTTGGTTATGTATGTATATCTACCTTACTCATGTATATTTGTCGCCCTTGGTGTTATATAAAGTTTGCTTTACTTAACTGCCTTGGTGATTGTCTTAGGTTTTACTCTATGTTAGGATTTGAGCTTTGCTAGATATAGATTTCTTAGATTCTTACCTAGTATGATTATCTCGTTAGTTTCTCAATGCTAGAAATGGGTTTAGAGGCATTTACTTAGAGTATCCGATCTTAATGCTCTGCGTTGGTTTCGAGCTAGAATAATGCACAAGTGACATGGTTGATTTTTGTGTTGTTGAGGTAGGCGACATGGCTATCGAGGTGATGCGGTTGAATTCTCAATTTGGTTAGAAATAACTTAGGTTGTGAGAGGTATGTGATGACATCGAGTATCATAGGCCGAGTATAATCGACAGAGATTTAAGTGTGACGGGTAGTGTGCATTCATTCTGGACAAGCTGTATATCCTTTATACTTTTTGTTCATTTACTTTTTGTCTTTTATTTTCAACCCATTTAATCCCAAACTCATTAATGGTAAAATTGTCGAACGACGAATCAATAACCAATCTCTGTGGACATGATACGATATAACCTATCCGGTATATATCACCCGGTAAAAATAAATACCAAACTCTTTTCTTGCCTACTATACCGCATTCGAACAATCAGCATCCATGTATTCTTCTAGACTTGCATGGCTTGAAGTCCCGCTTTTGTATAGACGGGTTCCCATATTCTCTAAGTTCGATCGCCGTGGTGGCGGGTTAGGTTCCATGTAGGGTCGATAGCACCTGTCATCTAAATAGGTGGGGTTAAAAGGAATTTGGGTGAGTGGATACTGGTACCCATATGATTGTTGGGAGGTTTGGTACAGTGATGGTTGATGGTATGTTTGGTTGGTTGGAGAATATTCTTCGGATAAGCCAATGTTTGGGCTAAGGAGATGATGATGGTCCCATATTAGGGTGTTGGACATATGGTCTTGTTCGGATTGAATTTGAGTGTTGGGCATGTGGGAGTATTGGAATGTGTGTCGGGCATGTGGGTGTATTGGTATTGAGGTTGAGATTGGGTTGGGGTCTTGTTGTGGTCTATATCGGGTTGTTTAGCGGGTGAGGTTGATGAGTGTTGAGATTGTTGTTGGGGTTGTTGTTGGTAGTGTTGTTGTGGATTTGAGGGTTGGCCTCATTGGGTGCGTGGGTCGATCAAATATCGAGGGTGAAACACATGCATTTCTGGGTTCGTTACGGATTTGTACCAATCAATATATTGATCAGTGTGTCGCATAATTTCTTAATTGAGTAAAATAGGAAATTGTAAGACATGTTCCCAACGCCTTTTTCCACATCTTACAAAAATCCCTAGCATAATCTTTCCAATTTTCATATCCCCATTGGGCATCGACCCTTATGAGATGCCAAAGACGCAAACATATCGTATCGCGCAGTATGTCTTGATGCATACCAAATTGCATATTCACAAGGTCGATGTGGTGCATTTCCACAATGTTAAACCGTATAATGGCAGTCTTCGCAGTCCAAACCTGTGCATCCTCTGGGTTGGGTTCATGATCCAAACTCAAGTATGGTCTCCAGATGAACTGTTGATAAAAATAAGCAGATTAATGATAAATTTTAAAATAATATGTTAAAAATAGTTGGAGTTAAGAGGAACTACACACATCAATCGAGCCAATATGGTCCAATAGATTACGATAAAGGACGACACTAAATCTTGAATTCTTGTTGTAATCCATACCCCTTACACTATACCTAAATGAATGAACATTAATATATTAAGTATGTATATATAGCAAAGACATAAATAATTAAATATATAAGCTATGCACTTACTTTGTTGCGTAGGAGAAACTGAACGGTCGGTAGTTGACGAGGTTAAGGGATTGTATTCTCCACCAACCTCATACTTGTAGCAAGAAAGCGCAACCATAAAAAGTAACTTTGTCTTTCATAGCATTCTTACATAAGGAACTATAAAGATAGGCTAGAACCGCGGAACCCCAACTATATATTTCTATTCTATCAATGTCGCCAAGAAAACTTAAGTACATAAAATTCACGCGATTTTCTGTATTTTCGGGGAATAATAGGCTCTCAAATAATATCATAATATAATTTTGAGTCTTAATTATTGTTTCTTGCTCGGTGGAATTTTCGTTCAACTCAAGAGAACTATAATGCGCTCTAAGTGCGGTTAAAAAAATACAATGGCACCTTACATCAGTACCTTGACAAACTAGAAAGAAAGTGTGGTTTATGTCGTCAGGTCGGACACAATCAAAAAAATTGTCTCACACGTGCTACAAGCTCGACAATGTAAAAACTGTATGCAAATTATCTGCACTTTTTAATATCTTAACAGAACTTTTTCATTAATAGTATTTCTTACAACCACCAATACACAAACAACAAATAAAACCCATCGCACAACAACATAAACAACATGTAAGTATAACATCAACAACACAATAAAATATCTAAGAAACTACAACCACAAATCAATTTCATTTGATCCATGCCTTGATAAAGTCTAAGTCTGTTTTGACTTCTCCAACCAACTTCGCGGTTGTCCAGTTGTAAAGTTCATGGTCGTTCTTCTTCGTTGGATCCTTCTAATTTCTTCTCCAACTTCGATGTCTCCCTTTAACCATCGCATCAACTCTTTCTTGATTTGGCACGGTAAATGTGCCAAAACTTCATTTTATCGGAGGTTTGGTGGTCGAGAACATAACATATCCATCTCTCGTAATAATATACGGTGTGATTTCATGACGCAAAAAAGAAGAAGAGAGGAAATGAGAAGATAAGAGAATGAAGGAGAAGGTGTGAAGAGTAAGTATAGGCGCCATCTCACATGACTTGTAGGAAGAGTAGGAGCCATGTAGGATGGTGCCTAAGTGTAAATGATCAGTGCACAAACCATCTCAGATGACGCCTCCACTTAAATGGTATCTGGAACACAATTATTTGCGTAAGTTTTTTCAAAACATGATTATTTGTGTATTTTTTTCAATACATGATTATTGGAAAAAAAAAATCATAATAGTCTCCCTTATTTAAGCTTTTAATAATAATTCATTTTGAATTTCCAGTTTCTTTTGGTTTATTGCATAACTATTTTTTCACGTAATTTTATTCTATTTAATTAAATCTTTTTAAAGGTTTTTGACAAATTAGTTCTTGTTATGTGATACTTCTAAACTTTAATTTTTTTTATTAGAAAAAACTGTACTAAAACACATTTATTTTGCACATAGAAATCCTTCTATTATTATATCAGCACACAACACAAGTAATCCATAATAGCATTACAAGATAAGTTGCATAGAGAAACCTATAGGTCTCAAAAGGATTAGTATTATTCTTTCCTCTAACCACTACATAGCTGAAGATAAAGCTTCTTTGACTGGGTAACCAACCGCAGCATTGATTGCACATACTCCATAAGGCCACTCCTTAATAACATTCCTCTTGATAAACAAGTAACCTTTCTCTCCCCAATCTTTTCCCCATGTGTTTTTCACAATCCAATAATCTTCACCATTCACAGAATCATAGCCCACTATTATACCCACAAGACTTGCATTCCTTGAATTTTTTTTGCAGTTCTCACCACCATATACTCCCTGTTTTAGTCAAACAAATTTTCATTACTCAATTCAATACACAAGCAATAGAGTCCATATAAGAGTGTGCATATAGACTATAGCAAGAAACGATTAAATTGTGGCTAAATAGAATTACATAATAGATTTGTTAGAGTTAAATCATGACTAAATAGAACTCAGAGCCATCTCAATTTTTGAGGCCTTAGTAGGTTAGTCCCAAGTTAGCAAAGACAAAATAAAAGAAGGCTCTATATAATTACGATTTAACTTGACATATATTTTATGAGCCCCATTTAGTTATAAATTAATCTTGAATATTTTGAAACTCTATGCGGTAGATCGCCTTGCACACCCTCAATGATAACCCTAATAGAACCGCTAACTATTTTCTCAAGTTGTTCTAATTTACTGGATATGGTCGCAAAATCTTAAGACGACTCTGACCGAGAAAAATGAGGTGTATAGTAAGTAATAAGCAATTCTTACCCCAGCATAAAATTGAAGGCCAGTTGCATCCAGGCTCACAATGACAGGTTGTTTACTAGTGCGACACAACAAGGCCTCTTCTGATCCATCCAAAACATAAAGGTTGTCAACTACTAACAACCTTGTTTGCATTTCCTTCAAGAAAAAAGAATCTTAATCACATAATTTGATGGTTCCAAAGCTAACATGTTTGGAAAGGAACAAACAAATGCAAATAATACCTTGCAAGTACCATTTTTAGCTGTGTAAGGATAATTAGCTTCTGTCAATGCCACCATTGCTAATAACCCAACCAAATGCATTAAAGTAGTATCCACCAGCACAACCGTGGCTACAGGGTCACAGTCCACAAGTTCTTGTGCAGATAAGTTGATAAGGTTTCCAGTCACTATTTTGTTTAATCCTTCAATGGTCCCAGCCACAGAAAGCCCAGTGGCTCTCTAAAATAATAACTTTAAATTATAATATAAAATCATTAAATTCATAAACATAAAACAAATGATATGAAATGCAGAACGTCAGAAACAGCACTGACACGTGTTGATCCAATAATACTTCAAAGTTCAATTGGTAGTGACAACGGATACAAAATTTTTAAGAGGTGTCCGTGTTACAAATGAAATCTAAATTGAGAATGTAATAGTAAGATCTTACGACAGTTTCCTTGGTCCTTAACTTCGGTTACAGCTCCTTTTTCCCTCCAATCTACAGAAGCTGGAAGCTTTTCACAGTCATCGTCTTCGTCTTTAAGCTTTCTAACCCCATAGCTGGAGGGTATCTCTTGTAAGTAGGTCTTACTGAACTCTTCAGGACTCATATCAGCAAACTTGTTGAGACTCAAACGATGTTGAGTTGGTGACATTCTCTTTGCATTCATCTCGTTGATATGGTTAAGATTACTTTTGAATGTCTCAAATTTCTTTGCGTTTTCCTCTGAGTTTTCATACTCTTTCCCGTGTTCTTTCTTCCATAGTTGGAAAAGTTCAAGGACTTGTTCATTTGAAGAGGAAAAATTCCAAGTTGATTTTGCTTGAAAGTGAGTATTCAATAGATAAGGCAAATGAGAAAGAGGTAATGGAAATGAGGATGAAGAAGGACAGAAAGAACTTTATGATATGAGATATCATCATTGCACAAAATGAGTTACCAATGTTTGAACTTTTGTGTTACCACTCATATAGCATAGGTCTCACATATAAACACAACGAATTGTGGCAAGTGCTAATAAAAAAAATTAAAGTAATAACAATAACTACTAAACCTTATCCATGGAACAAAAATCAATGAAAATGTTATTTATACATTAAATTCTTACACCTAAGTTGTATTACACTATTAATATATATTTATTAATACAGTGAACAATAAAATATTATAATAATAATATTTACTTTTTAATTATAAAAATTTTAAAATTGTATTATTATTTTTTGATTGAGGGTGTATGGAAAAAAATCATGTGATTAATCAATTTCATAATTTTATTAACCAATATTTTACTTATCATTAACGAACTTCATACTTATTAAAAATCTGGACAGTCTATTAACCAATTTCATAACTTATTTAACCAATTTTATATATTTCATTAACCAACCTTGTTTTACTATTAAAAATTATTTTTAATATTTGGTTTGTATGTAATAACTTTATCACTTAATTAACCAACTTTTTATATTTCATTAATCAACTTTTTATATTTTATTAACCAATTTTATTTTACTACTAAATATTTTCAATATCAGAATATTTATTATCCAACTTTATCAATTTATTGACCAACTTTTTATATTTCATTAACTAACTTTATTTTCTTATGAAAAATTACTGTTCACGAGAACTGTTCATAAATACTGTTGATGCACTATTCATGTTACTATTCATAATAATATTCATAAATATATATTTTTTATTTAAAAATAAAAATTGAATAGGACCCACATAACATTTTATTATTTATTTAAGTATAATTGATGATGGCATACGGAGTAGTGTATGGGAAAATTGTAAGAATAACAATGTTGTAAATCAATCTACCCCATAATATTCTATAAGATTGATATGCTTACCTGAAATGTGATATTCACACTGTATATTAATACGGTAGGGCATACATTTTCACTTTTTGAAATTCTAGTATCAGATACGAGATTTTGAAGGTGATGTCACGACACTGATATCAGTCTTATGAACAACTAACAATACAAAATTTTAAAAGCAGAAAACAATAAAAACACAGTGAATCATTTACTCAATTCGGTTCCAACCAACCTACGTCTAGGGGCTTCTAAGCCAGGGATGAAGTCCACTATTAGCAGTATTAATTCAGAGTTAAACTTCTGCGCTTACACTCCTCACTTAATCACTACCCAATGACCCTTCTACCTAAGAAACTTATCCTAAACATGAGAACCTCCGCTCAATCCCTAGGTCACACGCGGTGACAATTAACAAGAACAAATAATGAAGACACTCTTCAAAGACACATAATCACTCTTGCTTCAAAGTTTATGGTGATTAACAAAGTACAACTCAACTAACGTCCAACTCAAGTATCAATTAATACTAGAGAGACTCACAATAAACAACCAACAAAATAACAACCAATATTAAATACTAAGCTTAAGTTCTTCTGGAATGACCAACCCAGAAAACAGGTATTGCAACCTATTTATAGAGTTACAACAGCTAGGGTTGTTACACCTTTGAGTCTTCGGCGCTTCCTAATCTTTCTCCATCAAAACATGATTAAAACTCTTCAATTATATTGCAGAAGATCGTTCCAAAACTTCCTTAATCGAAGCATACAATAATAAATAAAATGACCCATAAAATATTAATTATGGGTGCTTTCGATGTGTCATCATATTTGTTTTTTATAATGTGTGGTCCTATGAATCATATGAATGGACAAACTATGCAATTATTTTTTGTCTTACATCGTGTCCAATATTGATATAATATATATATATATATATATATATATATATATATATATATATATATATATATATATATATATATATATATATATCCACACGAGTTTCATGCATACACCTAATACATTTCGGTGGTAAAATATCTATTTAATCATATATGTAAATATGTAAAAATCTAGTTAATTAAGTTCTTAGTTTAATTTATGTTTTAAAATATATAAATTAAACATTTTTGCGTTACATTTTCACAAGTAGACTGTATTATAAAATTAACTTTTAAAATAAATATGTTAAAGAAAGAAAAAGAGAGCATAAAATCATATTTTCTCTAGGAGGCAGTATCCAATTTTGAGAATGTTTATTAAGGGGAGGTTTTTGTTGGTCTTTGGACTTCGATAAAGGTTGGGTTTATATAAGTATTTAGACCATTTTGCAACATTTTTTTTATCAGCTTTGCTATTTATATACCAAATGTTACACTAAATAAATACGGTGAACAATGTTTTTATTTTAAAAATATATTTTTAAAAAATAAAAAATAACAGTACGTGAATAATGTTTGAACAGTGTCAGTGAATAGTATATAAACAATAACTTTTATTGATAAAATGAAGTTGGTTAATCAAATGCAAAACACTGGTTAATATAGTGATGAAGTTGGTTAATAAATATCCAGATATTAAAAATAATTTTTAATAGTAAAACAAAGTTGGTTAATGAAATGTAAAAAGTGTTGGAACAGAAGATGAAAGAAATATATTTGTGATGAAGAAGAAGAAGTTTAAGAGAAATGGGAAGAGAATAAAATGTGATACTGAAAAAATGAAAAATGTATATTGTGAATTGATTATTTTGTTTACAAAGAAATGCTCCTTATATAGACACATTTCCTAGGCCCAATAGTGTAAACTAAACTAAGGTCCAAAATATCTAAAAGCCCAACACATTCGACTTCTAGCATACAGAGAGTAACACTTGACCTACACTTTCAATCATATTCTGTACATACTACGAACATGAATTATGCACACATTTAACACACCCCTAATTCATGTCCTCGGACTTCTCATCAATGCTCCCTTTCTTCGAATCGACTTTCTTAGAGGTTTAGTGAATATGTCGACTAGTTGAACTTCAGTCTTGCAATACTTTATTTCGATCTTCCTTTATTAACTTGATCTCTCGGAAAATGATACCTTCTTTCAATGTGTTTGCTTGACCATGACACTAGATGATTCGCAAGTTGATTGTTGATTTGTTGTCAACAAATAACTTTATATTCTTTGGCTCCATTATCTTGAGTTCTTCAAGTAACATTTCGATCCATGCTGCTTGACATGCTGCATATGATGTAACTCATATTACGCTTCACACGATGACAAGCCATAATGATTTGTTTCTTCGAGCTTTAGGAGATCGGAGCACCTTCGATCATAAAGATGTAGCCTGCAGTGCTTTTCTTTTCATCTTGATCTCCACTGAAATTTGAATTAGTATATCCATGAACTTCAACGCTTGTGTTGATCTTCAACTTCTTTGTATTGACACCCCATGGTCGACAGTTCCTTTTATGTATCTCAACACTTCTTTCTGCACATTGAGATGACACTCTTGATTTCTCCATAAATCTTTCAAGAACCCACACTTTGCTTGAGATATCGGTCTTGTATTGCAGAGATATCTTAAGGATCCAATGATCTGTTTGTACAACGTCAATTTACAAACTTAGCATTCGGTTCTTTCTTCAACTTTGCTCCATCTCAACGAGTGTGACTTCTTCTGCTTGCTCATGTTGAATCTTTTCATAATATCTTGAGCATACTTGGTTTGATGCAAGAATATTCTTCTTGATATTTTGAATTCCAATCTAGAAAATATGAGAGATTCCCTAGGTCGACATTTTGAATTCTTGCATTAGCTTTGACTTGACCTTTATTATCTCGGCTTCTTCATACGCAATAATCGGTAAGTTATCTACATAGAGACATAAAATAATTAGATCGACACCGCCGACATCTTTTATATACACTCCATGTTCAGGTGACACACTTTGTGAACCCTGCTTCAATTAAGAAGCTATCATTCTCTTATTCCAAGCTCGAGGAGCTTGTTTCAAACCATAGAGAGCCTTCATAATGTACACTTAAACTCCTGTCCTTTGAATCAACTGGTGGTTGAGTGACATAGACTTCTTCTTCTAATGGTCCATTCAGGAATGCTGACTTTACATCCAACTGATGCATTTTCCATCCTCAGCTGCTGTGTCGAAACAACTATTCGAATTGTTTCCAGCCTAGCAACCCGGTCTTGATATACCTCATCAAAGTTCATTCCCGGCTTCAGAAAGCCTCTAGCCACCAGCCTTGCTTTGTACTTAGCAATTTCTCCATTTGGTATTCGTTTCACCTTGTATATCCACTTTACATCAATTGGCCTTTTATTCGTTCTTTCGACAAGCTCCCAAGTCTTGTTCTTTTCAATGGCTCTGATTTCTTCTTTCATGGCTTCGCACCAATTCGAATTGCCCATTGATCCACTCAAATCGATTGGTTCAGCTTCAGCCATCATCATGGCTTCTTCAACTAAATCACCATCATCATCAATCACTTGATCTGGAAATCTTTCATACCCATCTAGCCTTGTCGATTCAGTTCTTGTTGTCGTCGACCTTCTTTCACTTTGCTCAGGTGGTTCTTCATTTCGACTAGTTGGAGTGTTGCCTTGTTCACTTCGACTATTCGAGGGCTCATCTTGTGGATCTTCTTCAAACACAGTTATAACAGTGTCTGATTCCTGTGTTAAACTTATCATTATATTCCAAGTATTTTGCGGAATTAAAATCATAAACTAGTCCAAATTTCATGATGTGCAGAGCATAATGTTGGATAGCTCTTCATAGGACATGTTGTCCGACATGTTCTTCAATCATTATAAAACAACATATGGAACTTCTTATTCCACATGTTCCAGCCATATTATTTTTACCAAACATAATGCCAATAATAAAATCATAGAATTAACAAAGAATATAACCATCATGATTATGGTTATAAGTATGTTGAAAGGCAAGTGTTTATCTAAATAATTTTGGGGCGAAGCTGTGTTGACTGTAACATACATTTTGAGCAAATGTTCGATGAAGAAGCTAAAAGGAATCACGCCAGGAAAATGTTGGTCTGGTGTCAAGCCTAACTTGAGTCATTTGAAAATATTCAGATCTATAGCAAATAGACATGTTCCAGATTAATTGAGAAGAAAACTTGATGACAAGTCAAGTTAAATGATCCTAATAGGATATCATTCGACCAGAGGATACAAATTGTTCGACTTAGTGAACAAGCAAGTAGTTATCAACAGGGACGTGATCACAGACAGGCTTAAGAAATGGGATTGGAATAAAAATATAGAGAGAGATTCAATAAGAATCTTATTTGAAGAACCAACCACTGAAGTCAAAAGAGAATAAGTTTGACAAGAAGAAGTTAGAGGTGATGCAGGCCCAAGCAGACCTCAAAGAACAAGATACATGCCTGCAAGGTTTCAGTAATTTGTGATTACATCAGATGATGCACTCGATAATTAAAATGAGATGATACACTATGCTTTCTATGTAGATGTCGAAACAATCAATGCAACTGAGACATTGAAGGATTTGAAATGGATGAAATTATGAACGACACAAGTTCATCAAAGTCAACAACACTTGGTCCTTTGTCAAATTGCCTCGAGGAAAGAAGGAAATCAATGTAGTAGGTATACAAGGTGAAGTTGAATACCAAATGGGAAGTAACATGACACAAGGAAAG
Organism: Vicia sativa; assembly: GCA_021764765.1. Classification (NCBI taxonomy): domain Eukaryota; kingdom Viridiplantae; phylum Streptophyta; class Magnoliopsida; order Fabales; family Fabaceae; genus Vicia; species Vicia sativa. The sequence goes on from CM038795.1 coordinate 44,873,863, forward strand.
ACTTGTGTGAAATGATATCTTCGTAAGGAAGGAATTGACTTCGATGAAGTTTTTGCACCTGTTGCTAGGATTGAAACAATCTTGTTTTTGTGGTATAATGAACATGAACAATTGGCACGTATAATCGGATAGATGTGATATGAAGAAAGAAGTTTATGTTGCACAACCTGTTGGGTTTGTGAGACAAGGCAAAGAAAGAAAGGTGTACAGGCTACATAAAACTCAGTATGGACTCAAACAAGATCCAAGATCTTATAATAAGAAGATAGATAGTTCCTAAGGAGAAGGAATTTGTGAAATACATAACTTAGCCTAGAATATGTAATAAGAAGCAAGAGTGACTTGCTTATACTATGCCTCTATGTCGATGACTTGTTGATAATAGGTAGCTGCAAGAAAAAGATCGAAGACTTCAAAGGTGGTATAAGCAAGGAAATCTAAATGTCTAATTTGGGCAACATTATGTACTTCCTTGGCATAAAATTCTAAAATAGTATTAGATGATTGATGATGAATCAAAGAAAATATGCAAGTGAAATACTCAAGAGATTTGAGTCGGAAGAATACAACTCAACTTTGACACCTGGTGAGTCAGGACTGTAATTGTCGAAAGACTCGGATAACGGTGATGTATGTAACACCTTTCTAATCCCAAAGAATATTCATAATTATTTAGTAAATAGATAAGAGTAATTCAACAAAAGGGCTTTTCATTTTATTCATAAAACAACATACATGGAAGACTTACTCCATAACACGAGTTTTCATAAATTAAAAATAATTATATCTTTAGTAACATCAATTTGATACTTTTAAACTTTGCAGCGGAATCAAAATCTCATCATATTTTCATTATAATTTCTCAAAGAAAACATTGTCATACTCCATCATCCATAAGTCATGATTCATAACAAATTAAACAATTAAAAACAACTTATACATCAAAAGGAAAACAGGGTTCAATTCATACGCTTTCCAAACCGGTGCTACATATCGAGCAAGACACCTTATTCAATGAAACTAAATAAATATTCCATAAAGCTATCCTTCTAAGCTTCAGCATTACTATTCCACGATCACTACGCGTTACTCCACGGAGCAACAGTCAAGGAAAAAGGGTGAGTAAATCATAATCATTATAAAGGACATAAGGAATAGACATAATAGAATAAACCAACAAGTATCACAACACCAACTCAACAAACATCATCATCCAATACAACAACATAATACAACATCATCGAATCAACAACTATGCAATGCCACATAAGATATAGTGCAAGGACATAGACTCATGCATGTGGTACCAAATCATTTGATGGACAATGAGCCATCACCCTCTAAAGATCCCAACCATAGGATCGATTCCCTCTTGGAATCGGAGCAACTCATAGACATCCTAAATCCACACAATGGGAATGATACCAAATTAGTGGACCGACGTCCTAAATCATCGCTGGACCACAGTCCTAATCACCATCACTGAACCGAAGTCCTAATCACCATCACTGTACCGAAGTCCTAAACTATGCCATGAATGCATGACGTGCAACAACATAATAAAAACAACCACGGTTAGTCAAAACGCATCATCATTCAGGATTTCATCATAACACCATCATATCATCTTAATCAACATGCTTCATCATATATATACTCATGAGATCAAAACATCATCGTCACACTATCATATCATCATAATCATCATGTCATCAACAAAGAAATCACATCATCATCATAACATCATACCGACATAACATCAACTAATCATCATATCATCTTAGAAAACGAGGAATCAAAGTATTATCAATATACCATCATACAAACAAAACATCAATGTAAGTCAACATCATGAACCTAACTATATATCAACTTAGTTATTGGGGAAATACTTTCTCATTTTATATCCATCTTCAAAAGTTCGTTATATATTAGCTACCCTAGACGAGCAGTATCGCAATCGAGTTATAAAATCCAAGTTATGGCTCTTTTAATAACATTCAACACATCCAAAAAAATCCATACATCTTCGTATCATTAAATCAACATTCATCACTAAACATCACTTAAGTCACAAAAACATTAACAAATCAACACGGTAAAACCTCATAATCAACATATATTTATCACTAAAATAGCACACCATGGTTTAGCAACATGTAATAAATCAATCTCATAAACACATAGATATTGGATTAATGCATCAAAATACTCATATAATTCAATCATAATATAGTTCATCTCGTTAGCTTTCCAACAGTTTGAACGGTGCATCAATCAGAGTTACGGTTCAAAAGTTATGGTCGTTACAAAAATCTGTCAAAAATTGGACTTCCTTTAGGTATGCTCGCGTCGACCGCTCGCTGGTACTTTGCATCGACCGCTCACCTGTTTTTGCTGACCGTTCCCTTGCTTGCTGTTTGCGTCCACCGTTTCCTTGTTTGTGTCGACACAAAGTGCTGTATGCTGAATTTTTTTGCACTTTTCCTCCAGCTATTTTTAGCAGTTGGAGGCCTTTTGGAACTCTGAATTTGATTCCGTAAAATGTTTCGATTTCAGAATTTGAAGTCCTATGATTATATAACATTATCAATAACCTATAACAATTATTTAAAGGTCCTAATATCATATATTCACCAAGGGTTCACTCATTCATTCAATAACCATATGATTTTTCATCAATTTCATCAATATTCATCCAAAATAATTAACCAAACACAATCCTACAATTATCTAAATCTTAGATCAATTATAATAACAATGATAGACACCGTTACCTTAGATTCCTAGCTCTTGATCTTTCTCTTGGCGATCTCTACGATGATTCCCAAATTCCTCGTGCCCTAGCCTCTTCTTTCATCGTTCTTCCAAAAATATGATCGTAACAAGTGAATGAACAAAACCCCAACTTATACCTTTTGTTATTTTTACCCCTTGGACCCTTATTATGTTATTCCATTCTTGCCCTCACTTACTCCACACAACATTACCATTATGTCCTCAACATCTCTACACAAAACATTATCTCTATTTTAATTTAAATAATAATTCTAAATATTATTATTAAATCTAATAAATTCCACATAATTATTTAATTTCGAAATAATTATTAACTAATCAAATACTCTCATATATTTCTTACTCCAACACTACCCCATAACATACTATCGCCAAACACCACTATACATCATATAAATCACAATAATTCTTGAATAATCATAAATAACTAGTCAAATAATTAATATGATTTTTGGGGTGTTATAGTGTCGACCCAACACAATACAAAGGAATTATTGGGTCACTGAGGTATCTTTATTACACAAGACCCGATATAGCATACATTGTAGCTATGGTGAGTAAATTCATGCAAAATCGAAATGTATCACATCTAGAAGTGACAAGAGGATATTGAGATATCTAAAAGGAACTATCTACTATGGCATTCTATTTTGTGTAGTTGATGAAGTAAAAAATAAATTTAGTGGGTTACACCAACTCAAGTTAG